>JAMKPZ010001655.1:0-27848 GCA_024699675.1 Amphibolis antarctica | reverse complement strand
TTCCACCTACAACAATAATAAACAATAACACAAAAATAAATATTTTACAAGTGAATTAGTAAAATATCTTACCTTGAATTAATTATCTTCATTCAGGTTCCACCTACAACAATAATAAACAATAACACAAAAATAAATATCATTCAAATTTTAAGTAATAAATTAATTATAATAGTAATAAATATACTTACCAAACTACGAGGCCATGCAATATTAGACCCTATTACATCCCCCATTCTCTTATTTCTTCCATAGGGCCGTAATAGGGGTGCATTATGTTTCAAAATAACTTTAATTACAACTTCACACCATCCTAGGCCTAGAGAAGTTTCCCCAATCCTTTTATTGGGATCTTCACTTAATAACATTCCTCTAGCCAAGATGGATGTGCCATTTGTAATTTTACATGGTATATATTGCCCCTGTGAAAAAACATTTAACAAAAACATTGTAATATAAACAATCAATAATAACATAAAATTTTTAATACTAATTTACCTCTTCAATAGGTATTTGAGATGATGATGGTCCACATTGATTAGTTGACATTTGAATGATGTCACGTGTATATCAAAAAAGATGAAAAATTAATATTAACAAATATATATGATTATAAGATAACTTATGTAACAATATTTATCTAGTATTACTTGTTGGAGAAGTAATTCTTACATATATTTCATTTGACTTCTCATTTCAGCCATTTTCACTTCGAATTGATGCATTTTATTACAATCAGCTTGCTTCTCATTGTCGTCTACTAACATATAATGTTGTGTGAATGAGTTGTGTGGATTTCTGCCTAACATCTGTGATGAAGTGGGACCTAATCCCAATCTTCATACTCGACGACACGTTTCTTTGCCAAGCACTTGTGATAAAATATCAAAATCAGCAACGTTTGAACTACTTCCTTGATCTTCAACTTGGCTTTGTTTAAGTCGTTGAATTTCATCCTACACAACATGGATAATAAAGATGATAAAAAACAAATATAATAACTGAAAAAATAATTGAAAAAATAATGTCAAAATACATACCACTTGTGATTGTGATACGAGATCAGTTATACTTCAATCTTTTTCTGTTCTGCTCACGACATAAAGTTCACTTCTATCTAATTGAACACCACTTTTCATTTTCTACATGATTATTATGTATAAAGATTTAGTCTATACTCAAAAAAATTATAAATTCAAATTTCAAATACAACATATGTTACATGTTCATGAGTTAATCGAGCAAAACTTTTCTGGCCAATGTAATGCTGTGATTGAAGCATCTTTCGATTATCCTTATTTTTATCACTTTTTGACTGCATAAGCAACACCAAAAAATTGAATATAAATAATTGCACTACATATCCAACTATTATAAATTCATATCATTAATATTTTGAATATAAATAATTTTGAACAATACCTTGAATTTTTCGGAGTCCCAATAATGTTTTAATTCACGCCATTGATCTGGTATGACGCGATAATCACTTGGTGGATCATTTTTATTCTTGCTTTTAATGTATTGTTGCCACAATCTATATTTCCAATTCCTCCAATCTTTACATAAGGACCTCATTATCCATACTTTTATTGGTCATTCTAGCAACAACTCAAATTTTTCCTATGAAATCATTAAAAGAAGTTAAATTGAATATGATGTAATATAACTATGAACATGAGATCAATGAATTTAAAAAAAGGTGAAAATATACCAAAATTTTATGAAATGCATCATCTTTATTTGTATCAAGCATGTGATGTCAATCATGACTCGTTATTGGCAATATTTCACCTTTTTTTGCTATGGAGCCAATATAAACAAATAATCGACCTCCTTCCCTTTCTATGGGTTGGTGCATTTCATTGAGTGGTACTATAAATTTCTCTCATAGCCTTAATCTTTCAATTTTAGTCAAGAGTGCAGGTTCTCTTGTTCTTCTTCCACTAGGTGCAACATTTTCTTCACCTATACTTGCCCCCTACTCATATTCCTCAGAATGGTGGGATGACATTTTCTTCTTTTCCTATTAGAATATTAAAAGTAAAAATTTCAAATACAACATAAAACATGAAAAATAGTTCTAACAAGTAGTAAATTAATACCCCTAACTTAACAACTAGCAAAAATTAATAAATTTTAAAGATACTTTTTATCAATAAGAACTTAAAAATTTAAAACATGCATTCAAAAATTGCAGTTCATCAAACATGACATGTCGATTAACATAATTTTTCAAAAATTGCAGTTCATCAAAGTCATAACATTTGAAACATTTAAATTTGCTATCATATCCAATGAACATACATTTATGTCATTTAAGACTTAACTTATCTTTTCTATAATCTTTAAGCATAGGGTAACAATTGTAGTCATAACGTTAATTGGATATCATACTTTGCATGTTGACTAAAAACTTAACCGTAATGGGTGAAGAGTTTACCATCTGAAATTCTTTTTGTAGGCAAATTATTCATTAAGAAAACAAAACAGACTTAATAAATCTAACCATTTATCGTTTCAGACTTGAAAATTGTTTTCAGCATATAATCACGTCATGGGGTTTCGTAAAAAAAGAGAATACATTTGTTAACAATTAATGTGCGCATATATGGCAACCAACATAAACATTCAAAAAACTAGCAACCTGAAATTTCCATCTCTTGAAATCTGCATTATCATCATTACTTCTAAAAATTATATCGAACTCTACATACATTTAAATGCAACAAATGAAGGTTTGTATTAAAACTTAGACACCCTACGAACTCATCAAAATCATAAATATTAGGTCCTTTACCTAGACCAGCACCAAAAGAAATTCTCAAATCACGTTCTTACAATAGTTCTGCAGTAAAAATCAAAAACTTCTTCAACTTCAGAAATCCATAACTATTTGAAGAAAAATCGGAATTTCAATCTTAAATATGCATTGGAAAACTGATTCACCATACGTTCCAAGGAAAATTCTTGCAAAATAAGATCAAATCTTGTGTAGCTCCAGATTTCACAGCAGTTCAGCCATATATACATTGGCTACACTAAGATCATCATTTCAATTCTAATAAAAATTCTTTTACCACCACCACTTAGGTATGCTTTCAGCTCATGTGGTGACTATTTTTTAAAAAGAAATAGGAAAAAAAGAAAATAAAACGTAATAAATGCATGCAAGGCACTTAACAGAAAATCAATGCACTCAACTACTCATTTAGCCTTTGCAGATTTCAGCATGTTTTTCGACTTCGAAAATTCATATCAGAAAAAATACATGCTCAATTTTTGCTCAAAAAGACTCTTTGAAAGATTGAAGCATCTACTTTCAAATAAAAATCATGGGAGTTGCATCTGAATACAGCAGTGGTTGCAGTTTCAAGAAGAAAATCCCAAACAGCACAGTTCTACACAGAAAACTGCACAACACCACCTACTTTAAAAATTCAAAACTTTGAAACTACAGAAAAATTAGGCTGTATACTTTCACAGAAAAATTTCCAACATTGGTGTCAAACACTGATGCAATTGCAGCTTTGTCTAAAAGATGTTAGACAGAACAGTGTTACACAGAAAACTACAGAAATGCATCATCTTTAAAAATTCTTAACACCTTCACTACACATCGAAACAAGGCATTTAAACTGTCCATTTAAAGCTCAAAAACCACTGTTAATGATAAAAATACCAAAAAATATGATCTCCAAGTAATTACCTTTGCACAGAATTCAAGGGCAACAGGTTGGAAAACCTCAAAACCAAGGACCTGTTAATATTACAATTCAAAATGATATACAATAAAAAAATTTGACCATAAGTCATGAAGGTGTTTGTTCCAATGAAGACATGATATTTAATTTACTTTGATCGTGCATGTAGGGAAAGGAAACAAAAATAGTACTTCAAAATCTACCTTGAAATTTGGGAAAAGCTAGGAAACGATTTAAGGGTGGTTTGTATCTCCCGGAAATAGGGAAAATGGAAATTTAAAAAATATGAGCTACAACCAAGCAAGTTAACTACTAAATAATCCCAAAATAATAGGAATGATAAATATGCAAACCATCATCAAATAAATTACTAAAAATTAAATTATTTTAGTAATATCATTTTGTCATTAACATCAAATAAATTACACCATATTGTCACCACTAAATTATTTTAGTAATATCATTTTGTCATAAATTACACAATAATAAAATGAAAATAAATGATGTGTGAACATCCTTCTAATCTCAAAACATTTACATATATTCTTACATATATCATCACATAATTTAAAATATACTCTTATATATATTTTTAAATTTAACATTTAAAATATACTTAATAATAAAAAATATTTTTAAAAGTAAAATGTCGTTAGTAAATAACTCATCAAATGTTAATCACATCACATTTAAAAAAAAAAACCATTCAAAGGTAAAATTGAAACTTTATAAAAATTACTACTTTAACAAATAAATATTACTTTTGAACTATAACTTTTTTTTTTAAGCACGAACTGTTATAGTATAACCTATGAGTAGTAGTCTAAAGTTTTGTTTGGGGTCAACCTTTATTAGCTTTGGAAGTTAGATAGAATTAAAGTTATATTTAATTTTATAAACACAATATTGTAAGAACCGACAAGTACATTTGTTGTTAGCAACTTTGGCTGTTTGTAGTTTCAATTTTAGCTCTTGTATTGTAATTGTAGTTAATTATAATTGTTATTAGTTATTATTAAAGTTGTATTTATTTAAAATACTCTGTGTGACGTAATATTGTTTGTAACAATTTTCATTAACTTTAACGATTAATCGTAACGAAAGTTAAAATTTAATAAACAAACACGGTCTTAAATTTCATTGGACTTTAGCCAAAAATAATGATACCCATGATTATTATTATTATTATTATTTAAATCTAGAAGTATGTTAGCGTCTACATAATGGCACCTATTAGAACTACCTTTTATTTGTTAATTTAGCCATTTTCTAAAAACACTTGGATAAAAATATTGAATGACAACATATGCAACAGAACATCAATAATGCATTAACTTTTCCGGGTGTTACTGATGGATATGATCCGTCTACAATTATTTTGGTACATTAAACTTTAAAATACATCAATTTGATATCTTATGCATTCATTTTAAATCACAGTCACTCAACCTATATGTGGTCACTCAACTTCTACGTATAATTAAGCAAAGTAGTGTACATGTGAGCTGATATATATAAAAGTATAAATGGCCACATTAGCGTACTATAGAATTGAAGATACTACAATGATAATTAAGCAAAGTGTAGGATATAATCATGTAACTCTTTTACATAATATACAACATTGTACCAACTGGGGATTTGGACAGTAAATGCATTTACTGCATTTAATGGTGGGAAAGCTAGCAAGCGATTTAAGATCACGAAACAAAAAATACACGAAAAGAACTAAAAACCTACAAAACAATCATGAAAAAACTAAAAACCTACCAAAAAAAAACATCTCTCAGATCTGTACTTACAGTGAAGAAAAGAAGCGAGGTTGGAGAGAGGAAAAGAAGCTCTCGACGGCAAGACGGTGAAAGGACATCGTGCGGAGAGGGCAGCAACACAGTGGCAAGGAGGACATGTGGAGAGGGAGGTGAGATGGCGGCAAGCATGACGTGCGGAGAGGGCGGCGAGACAGTGGCAAGCATGACATGCAGAGAGGGCGGTGACACGATGACAAGCACGATGCGTGGAGAGGACGGCGAGATGGTGGCAAGCACAACACGCGGAGAGGGTGGCAACATGGTGGCAAGTGCAATGCGTGCAGAGGGTGGCAAGACAACAGGGAGGGTTTTCACGAAAAAGGTGGTCACGTGGGAAGAAGGGGAAGGTGCGGGTTTTTATCCCACCAAAGACATTTGCGACGGCTTTTAAAAATCGTCACAAATAATAGTCATTTGTAATAGCTAATATATTTTAGCCATCACAAAAACAATCTTCCGTCTTATTAAAGTTTCTTGTGACATTTTTTTGCAACGACCTTTAAAAGCCGTTGCAAATGATTCTATTTGTGATGGCCAAAATAATATGGCCGTCATAAATAGTTAATTTTCCTGTAGTAAAGGCTAAGATGGATTGAACATGGACGAAATGACAAGGCAGGCTGCATATGAAAAGTTCAATAATACATTACATTTTCTACTTGGCAGGAAATAAAAACACTTGAAACATCTTATCAAATAAATATAATGTAGCAACTTTTGATATAAAAACAAGTACCTGTTGTCTTGAAGGAGGTGGAGTCATATGAGTTGATGACCTTGAAGAAAATGATGTTTGTGGGTTGCTAAGTATCGGAATAAGCTACAATATAAGAACAAATACAAATACATTTATAACATTACCATCAATGCATACTACGTACATCAAATGAAAAAGTAATAATCAATAAACTTACTTATAATAATAAATCTTTCACCCCTATCAATTCAACTTGAATTGACAATACCCAATCTTCCATACAATCCCAACTCTCATCCCTTGATGATTGACCAGAAAATTCATATCTATCTGAATGGCTTTGTCTTGTAGATGGTGACCAATAATCTATGGGTTTGGGGCCTAATCCTAACCCTCGTATATGTCCACATTGTTTCTTATCAAGCACCTGCCGTAGAACATCATGTGGACTACGCACGTCTTCATTACTATTCCCTTGTGATTGTTGTGTTTGTCTTATTTCTTATATTTGTTCCTATTTTATAAAAAAAAATCGAAGTCATTCTTAATATGTGTACGACCATGCTTGATATATGAATTTAAAGTATTATTTGTTAAAAAAAGAAGTAATGGTCTTACTAAAACTTGTGCTGCCTTAGCATCAATCATGCTACCATCTTTGCATCTTTTACTCATTGCATACATGTCACTTCTGCTTGGTGCAATGTCTGTTTCTTTCTTATGCACGTAATTAAATATATACATACTCAATTTCACAACCATAAGACTATCACGTACTGTATATATAAATATGTAAGTTCTATATAGTATCAACATATTTATTACATTACACCATACCCACATATGCATTTGCATTAATACTAAGCAGTTAATACTACGTTGCCTTAGAAAATGATTTGATGTCAATTGTGATCAATTTTTTACATTTCGATCGTTGTGCCCCTACAAGTCAATATTCAAATGGAGTAAGAAAGATTGCGCATGCCAAACGTACTACAAGAGGTAAGCCAGATCATACCAAGAATAGGAAAAGAACTAATACCACACATCCAAACAAACCATAAAAACCAATATCATAATCTAGATATTCTATAATATTGATTTGATTTTGCATAATCCAAGTCATCTGTAATATTAACTAATCTCAATTTAAATTAAAAATCACTCTTGAAACCTAGCACATTGTGAATTTTCAGTTTATATCATGCTTAGCAAGACATCATGCTGTTATTAGGTTATGTGAGACAATTTTATGAAAATCAATAGTTACCTTGAAGTTATCTAATGATCAATATTGGACTAACTTTTGCCATTGCTTGGGAATGATGTGACTGTTGGGACCTTCACACAAGATCACTCACAGCACAGGAAGAACAAGAAGAAGAGTCAATGAACACTCTCTCACAAGGAACAACAAGATTTATGTGGTTCAACTATGCCTACATCCACAAGTGTGATAGTGTGCTTCACTATTACGACATTGTTTCATCTGTTACAATCAGCCTATTTATAGAGCCCTAATCTCGTACTACATTGACCCTAATCAATCTGAGTTGTCTATACAATCATTGCAATGAGCTGGTGATAATATAGAACAAAAATAGACTTGAACACTACACACTTAGTTTGAACAGTTCAGCGTGAACCGAATGTGCCATATGTTTAGTTTGCACAAACATGATGCCTCCTACATCTAGTCTACCTAAATGTTATGCCTCCTGTGTCTAGTCTAGCATCAACCTAATGCCCTTGCCATTCAGTCTATCCTTCAATTAGCCATCACTTGAGACTTGCTTGAGACCAACTCCACACTGATCTCCGACTAGACCAAAAAAGATATCCAATCTAACCAAAATGGATATCTGATCTGTACTACTTTTTGCTCTGATTGTCAAACGGATGTCCAAACCTAACTTTATTTTCTACTATCCCAATCATCAGCAAAATGGATATTTGATTTGACCAATGGATATCCAATTTTCTTAGTCCAACTCTAACAATCTCCCACTTGGAGTTTGTCTCAAGGACTTCATCTGATTGCTCTCCTATGGCTCAACAGTATGTAGTACCTCCTTGTAATAGTAGCAACACCAACACACCAGACCTTCTTTGCCAATCACCTTGGAGACTGGCTAAGGCTATACACATCCTCAGCTTTGAAACACTCACCACCTTAGTCAGTATATCTGCAGTGTTCTTTGATCCTACAACCTTTTTCAGCATAAGATTGCCCTCCTCGATTTGTTCTTTGAAGAAATTATATTTCATCCTGATGTGCTTTGACCTAGAGTGGAATACTAGATTCTTGGCCAAGTAGATGGCACTTTGTCTGTTAGTAAACAACACACTTCCTTGCTATTCATGACACAACTCTTGCAGTAGATTCTCCAACCAAATTTTCTCCTTGATTGCCTCTGAAACTGCACAATATTTAGCCTTTGTAGTTGAGAATGACATACAACTTTGGAGTTTAGATCTCTAGCTAACTGTAGTGCCTCCTATGTTGAAAACATATTCGAATGTGCTCCTGCTCTTATCCAAGTCACCTCCCAAATCAGCATCTGAATAGACCTCCAACTCTACTATTTTTCCCTTGTAGCACAAACAAAAATTTGAGAAATTTTGTAAATATTTTAGGATCTACTTAACAACATTCTAGTGCTGAATGCCGGAATTAGCCATATATCTACTAACAACTCCCACTGCATGTGCAATATCTAGCCTAGTGCAAATCATTGTATACATTAGGCTTCCCACAGCTGATGCATAAGGTATTTTGGACATCTCCAACCTCTCTTTAGTATTCTTGGGTGATTGATCCTTTGACAAATTGAAATGGCTTCTGAGTGGCAACTTAGTGGCTCTAGTCTCTAGTATGGGAAACTTCTCAAGTACTTTCTCCAAGTACTTGTTCTGAGATAATCTTAGAATTCCAGTGGCCCTATCTTTGATGATCCTTATCCCAAGGATCTACTTTGCCTCTCCTAAATCCTTCATTTCAAACTCCTTAGATAGTTGCTTCTTCAATTGACTAATCTTTTTCATATCTGAGCATGTAATCAACATATCATCTATATACACTAGGAGAATGATATAACACCCACTGAATTGCTTGTAGTAGCAATAGGAATCTGCATAAGACCTTCTGAGATCAATGGCACTAACATAACTATCAAAGTTCTTGTACCATTGCCTTAAGTTATTGATCCTTTGACTATTGTTTATCTTGCAAACTAGATTTTCTTTGCCTACTTCCATAAATCCATCTGGCTGTTGTGTGTAAATCTCTTCCTCCAATTCTCCATGGAGAAATGTTGTCTTTACATCCATTTGTTGTAAGTGTAAATCTTTAGCAACCACAATGCTTAAGACTACTCGAATTGTGGTCATCTTTACCACATGAGAGAAAACTTCTATGTAGTCTAAATCTTGGATTTGTTGGAACCTCTTTGCAACCAGCCTGACCTTGTATCTCTTCTTAGCATTTGGTTCCTCCTTAAGTCTGAAAACCCATTTGTTCTGTAAGGCTTTCATTTCTGCAGGCAATTGAGCTAGCTTCCCTGTCTTATTTTTCTATAAGGATCTCATCTCTTCCTTTATGACTAACTCCCACTATTTTGCATCCCCTTGCTTCACCACCTATGAGTATGACTCAGGTTCTCCTCCATCAATTAACAACAAGTAATTAAATGATGGGACATACCTTTTTGGAGGTCTTGAGATTCAAGTGAATCTGCTAGGCACTTGAGGAATAGTCTATTCCTCCTCCTAAAGCTAATGTTCTTCTTCACCTTTTTGTTGAGAACTCCTTTTAGATTCATCACTTGAATCTTCAACAGCAACTTCCTCCACTAGAATTGACTGGCTTGATTGATTCTCAACTTCAGCTGCATCCTTGTGCTTATACACCTTGGACTCAACAAAGGTTACATCCTTTGCTCTAATTATCTTCTTGGTTACTTCATTCCAAAACATGTAACTGTTACCCTTCTTTCCACCCAAATGATGGTTGGAGCTATTTAAGAGAATAAGAAGCACATGAGACTCAAGAAACAAGTTGAAAGTTATAATTAAAATATCAAAGTCGCCACCTTATTTTACTGGAAAATAAGGAAAATAAGAAGAGGAAGAGAATGTACTCTTCAACTCAGGAATGAGAAGTAAAATCTCCAAAAAAATCAAAACTAGAGGTCTACTACTCAAAAATAGTGAGTAAGGATCCAAGGTACTGGTGGGGAAGGTGTTAGGCACCCTAGCCAGCCCAGCATAAGCTGACCTCCTTATTGTGATTGATGCACAAGCTAACCAAAATGCAGGATGAACTAAAATGGAAAATCTAGTCGTACAATTAGGAGTTTGTTGACGTGCCCTAATCCAACTAATCTCAAAATGAAAGGGAAATAGGCAGAAATCTGGTAAATACAGGTGGAAATTTAATAAATCCATCTAGGAGCCACACGAGGACTCAAGGAGTTAGGTCTTAGGACACTCACCAAGATGGTGGTAAAACGAGGCAGAAATCTGGTAAATACAGGCGAAAATTTGATAAATCCATTTAGGAGCCGCACGAGGACTCAAGGAGTCAGGTCTTAGGGCACTTGCCGAGATGGCAGTAAAATGAGGCAGAAATCCAGTAAATACGAGCAAAAATTTGATAAATCCATTTGGAAACTGCATGAGGACTTAAGAAGTCAGGTCTTGAGGCAGTCACCGAGATGGCGGTAAAACGAGGCAAAAAATTTGGTAAATACAGGCAGAAATTTGATAAATCCATTTGGGAGCCACACGAGGACTCAAGGAATCATGTCCTGAGGTACTAACTGAGATGGCAGTAAAATGAAGCGGAAATCTAGTAAATACGGGGGGAAATCTGGAAAAACATAGGCCTTGGCGAACTTCCGCCCACCTCTGGTCGAAGCCATGGATGACTAGGGAAAAAGGAAAACTCACAAGCGACCACGAAATAACATGCAGAATAATGAGATGTACGTGTAATTCAGAAAGAAAAGGGAGGGCCGAGGGTGATCCCCTAGAGAGGAATATGCTTCCCTTGGTCGAAGCCATGTACGACTAGGGGGATAGCTATCAGTAAAAGACCTATCTCCCCCCTTCTTATCGATGTGAAGGGGGGAGAAGATGACTAACCTATAGGAAGGTTGGGCTGGCATTGCCATCGATGAGCTCTCTTGCGCAAATGATTGACCAGTGATGAAGATTAGTAGTTAGACGAACGAGTAGTCACCGTTGGGGAAGTTAGATCGCCTGGACACTCGAACAGCAGCAGGATCGAAGAGTCAAACCTCTCCCTCGTGGTAAGGGGAGGGCTATTTATAGGCTAAGGTTGCGACATTTCACGAAGTCGGATCGTCGGGTGTTGGAAGGCCAAGTGTCACACACGTTACGTCGGTTGGGCCACGATCGGACTCGCAACCTTTGGGATTATTGGTGGACACTGGCACTCTGAGCCAGAATTCAACCTTTTTGGCCAAAATTAATTCCGCCTCCTTTGTCACGAAAGGTCAATGCTTGTTGGTTTGTTGTAGCAATCTCCAATGCGTTAGAAATGACTGACGCAAAGGGGCGGAATTTCACTCTATTTATCAGAATTTCGTCATTTCTACCACAGAAGTTTGGATATCTATGTTTGTTTGGTCAGTTGCTATGGGATTGATCTTGCATAGTGAGTCTCCAAGCTCTCTTGAAACGATTGGCGCGAATGGGCAAAATTTCGCTGTTTTGATCAGAATTCTATCATTTCTACCGCGAAAGACTGAAGAGTTGTTCTTGTGTGATCAGTCACTTGGAGACTGGTTTCATGCCTCTAAGTGGCACATCAAGAGTGGCTAGTGAGGCCAGACATCCTCCTTATAGGTCGAAAATCTACCCACCTGCCACCGAACGACTAGTCCATTCCAAGACTGGTCTCTCAATTGCAATACCTCTGGAAGGTGCATCAAAGGCGGCTAGGGAATTGAGCTTACGCGTCTAGAAGGTGCATCAAAGGCGACCAGGGAATTGGGCTTACACCTCTGGAAGGTGCATCAGGCGCAGCCAAGGAATGGGCTATGTATGATGCGGTAGGAATGCCGGCTACCAATTTGTAACCGGTTTGGGGCAGTGACTGTCGGCTGCGTGAGTTGGGTGGTGCCTTGCTACCTCTTTCACCTTGGGAAGAATGGTTGGCATCCATGGTGAGGATGTGACTGGGGTATCGGCTACCAACGTGTAGCCGGGTCTAGGTAGCGGCTACCAGCTACATGAGCTAGGTGATGCACTACCCCTCCTTCATCATCAGAGTTTGCGAGTGTTACCTTATGGTTGGTCTAAATGAAAATGGAAGTGTCGTTAACCAAACGTTGATAAAAATGGAACTTCCAGTTGACCAATACTCATCAGATGAGTAATGGGTTCGTTGGACGAGGGGTGACTTAACAAAGTAGGTCCATTTAGCGAGAGGCATGAGGCGGAAGACGAAATGAGACTTCCACCTAGGAGGTCCAGCTTCTGGCTGATATAGCCAGCAACTAGCTTGAACTTCTAGGGTGCCCTGGTTGGCACCTAGGAGTACAACACTTAATTCGAATTCGAATCAAGAGGGGCCGAATGTTTGGCCCAGACTAACCACGATGTCAACTGCATATCTCTGAGTATGAGGGGACAACAGAATGCCCCTCCCTAGGTGAGGTCAGAGGACCAAGAGGGAGGGAGACTGGCAACCAAGGTTTGAGAATGACTTGACATGCTTGCGGGTATCAAAAGGGAAAGTGTCATACATAGATTCTTAGATCTTTCTGAAAATAAAACTCGATGGGAAATGTGCAGAGGAATGTTCACTCTACCTCTCGAAGAATCAAATGAGAGTAAAGATTGGTGGACTTTGGGGATGTCAAGCCCAAAAAGGATTTCTTGAAGGGGGAGTGCCAAGCACAAATTCCTAGATCCTTCAGAAAGAGCCTCTCGATGGGAAAGGTGCAGAGCATTCTGTCTCTACTTCCCAAAGAATCCCTTAGGGGAATAAAAGAAAAGATTGGCAAGCTTTGGAGATGCCAAGCCCAAGGTTTAGGTGGAGATAAAGGACTGATGAACCTGAAGTAATTCTTTCAGCTAAAGTCCACTCTTCACCCGTCTGCAACTACCTGGGGTGTCTAAAGATTCACTGACATCCCTTAATGTAGTCTACCTTCTTGTAATAGCCACTCAAAAGGTGCATTAAATGGTTGCTACATTGGGGCTCTTTGATGAGCAAATCAAGGATTAAGATGCTTGAGTAGAATGAATAGGGTCAGATTTTCCAGTGGGAGGGAGGAGATAGACATTGCGTTCGACCTGTCCCAACTGAAGGCTGTGGAGTTTGGTTAGTGGAGTGGCTGACAAGCTATTGATGGATATCGAGTAGATTTGTGGGTATCCGGGATTTGAAGGTGACTTCTAGCGGATGGAGACCCAAAAGCTCGCAGGGATCTGAAGGAGAAGGCCATAGTGGTTTCCGACAGATTGAGACCTGAACTCTATACTGACTATTAGGGATGAAGGGATCGCTAGCCTTATCGACCTCTTTCCTTCTCAGCACCAACATGGTAGGAGAAACTGATGGATGGACCTACCTATCTTCTACTAGTGAAGGGTAGAATGCCCTGAGTTTTGCACGGGGATGCTGACGTTTTGGTGGTAAAGGCGCTGGACAGGGTGCTTAAATAGAGTTGCCCCCCTTTGAGTGATTGGCAGAAAGCTAGGTGAATACACTAGTTGCTGATTTGTTATGAGGCGGAAGCTAGTGATGGTTTTGGATGAGAACGTGATAGGATGGTCGTGTTCGCCTGCTTGGGGCACAAGAGTGTTGCTCTTCCCCTGCTGCTCTAATTTTCTGAGTAAGCGTAGAGGGGGAGGGGCAGAAGTCCCCTAGCTTTACCCCGAGATGTTGGTTGTTGAAGATGTCGCGGAGGCTAGATAGGTTGGCTGGCTCGGCCTCGCTATGTGGCATCCCGGTCGAATGTTTTCAGCTACCGAGTGAGAGGTTTGCCAAGGTTGCCAAGCTCTACTACTGTGGTTGAATTGGTTGACTCGGACAGGTTGTCAAGTCAATTGCTACTGAGGATGCAGCTGCTGGCACGCTTGTGTGTGGGATGCCCAGCCCTGTGGAGTTAACTTGTAGAACAATTGAACTAAACAGGTTAATGAAGGGTGGTTGACTGCCCTGAGTTTTCCTATATGGCAGAACTTCGACTGTCATAGTCAGAAATCTTGGCAGATGCCAATCGTCTGAGGTGGCAGCCCAAAAAGGGTAAACTTGTTGGATGCCAAGTCCTATGGAAAGGTGCAAGCCTTACCTCCGGCTGCTTGGGTCGATAGCTGGCTTGGAGTGCCAAAAAAATGATAGAAATCGGTAGAAGGTCCGGTCACTCAGGTGGCATGCTTCGTGATGACATCTTTGTGGAGATGTCAAACCCTTTTTGGCACCTTCGTTGGAATGTCAAGCCCTTTTGGAGCTAACCTGTGGAGCAACTGAACTAAATAGGTTAATGAGGGAAGGTCGACTACCTTGGGAAGGCCTGCAAGGCAGAAATTCAATTGCCTGAGCCGAAAATTAGGGTGGATGCCGGTTGTTTGAGTCGACAGCCCAAAAGGTAGGAGTCTTTGGTGGGATGCCAAGCCCGAAAGAATCCTCTTGCAAAGAAAATTAGGATTTGGCCGACTTGTAGGGTTGCCAAGTCCAAAAATTTACCTACACTCTTAACAAAATATTAATAAATAGAGGGGTTTACCTTCCTTTCAACAATAAAACATGATGTGTATAGAATGCATGAGGTGATATGCAGGTTTACGTCTAAATGCCTACAAGGATCATTATCCCCCCTTTCAACCTATGGTAGCAAAGGCTGTTAAGCGAAGGAGACTCCAAATTAGCTGACCTTTCCCCCCATCCAGGCTAGGAATGAGTTAGATGTAAAAGTTGGATTGAGAGATGAAGTTGGAGGAAGGCCTGAGGAGAAAAAGAATGAAGTATAGGTCTTACTAGATGGACTCCTGTGAGGTGCTTGCTCTTGCTCATCTGATGCTATCCAGTTAGTTGGAGAATGAAGCTGGCTCACCTTACTGAAAAGAAGACCATGGACGGCAAGTTCAAGGGAAGCATATCCCTAGTCCACGGCAGATCACTCTTGCAAGGAGGCGAGTCTAAAGCTCGAAATCTGACCTGTAGCTATCACTTTCCATTGGCTGGTTGTTCAGACTCAAAAGTGTGCATTTTATTGATATTAATTCATGTGTTTTAATGAGTTTTATTTGCATTATGCATTGAATTATGATGATTACAAGGTTAACTATACTTTTGAGCAGTATGAACGATTATTCACTTTAATGACGCATGAATTACGTTTTGAGTCATTAATTATATTTATGTTTATTACCTATTGAGAAAGGAATGAATGATTGACATTTGACTCTTTAGGTTGCTAATAGAACGATTAATATATAGAGAAAAACTTGTGATTTATGCTTAAATGCAAGTCCGAGGGTTAAGCTATTTACCCATGGACTTATCCGTGGGTTATCCTGTTTACCCTCAGACCATTTTGTGAGAGTAAGGGTTTACCCATGAATTTATGTGAGGGTAAACTAGTTTACCCTCAGACCTATACCCTGTTTATTCTGTGCAATGAATTTCATTGATATTAAAGCAATTGGAAATACAGTTAAGATCTAAATGTTATGAATTATGTCTCTTGTAATATGATGTGTTTCACGAAAGGTATTTCTTAAGTATTTCCAGGGAAATTCGATAAGCAACTGCAGGAATTGTGTAACAGAGTAGAATTAAATATTAATTCAGCTGCACCTCCACCATGAAGGACGTGGACGGACAGGCTAAAGTAGTGGATTGCATGGGATGATCTCACATGTCTAGACATGCACCACACCCTTGTTAACTCCCAGCTCGTGAATTGTCAATCCTCCCATCTATAAAATAGTCCATAGCCTTGAAACTAAGCCCCCCTCTCCTCTTCCTTCATCCACCATTTACAGAGCATTTTCCATCTTCTTTATCTTCCATCCTGCACCCACTCATCTCTTCTGAGAGGAGATTGACAACCTCCTCTTCTCCAACCATTCGCGTAGTGTATCTGCAGTTTTTTTCTCAACCTGAGTGTATCCTTGAGGGAGACTCTTGGCACCAGCTACTTCCTCCTCTGTTCCTTGGTGTAATTGCGAATTGATGCCCCAAAATCTCATTGCAAGGTCGAAAGGAAGGCCTACTAGATTGACGACTTGGTGGACCAGAGTAAAGACAAAGAGAAGTTCCCAACCTAAGCAAGTTTTGAAGGGAGGAATTACAGTGAAGCATTAGGTGTTCTTTCTATTTTTATTTTCTTTATTTTACTTTTCATTTTTACAACTATACTCAAATCTACAATCACACACTTTATCAACTTAGTTATGATAATTAGAATATGTTTTTATATTTGCTGTAATGTTAAATGTTGCATTCCTACTTTTACAAGTTGTTTGTATTGTACTGTGTTTCTTACATTATATCGTGTGTTGTGTTTTGAAATATATAAAAAGACCAAAAATATAATCATTCAACTCTTAGAAGTTTCAACCAATTTGAATTGTTCTGTTTTTACATTTGAAACTCACAATTATCGTACTACCCACGTGTAAGTTCGAGGGTAGAGACGTTTACCCATGAGCTACCTCGAGGCTTAAGTACTTCTTCTATGCCAAACATTAAAATTTTATGCAAATTGAAGGGTATAATGTTAAGCTTAAGAAGAATTAAATATTTGGAAGTAAAATCCTCTGGAAAGTGTAACACAATTGGTATTTAAAGACCATCCTAGCGGTTAATTGGAACAAGGCAACTGTGACATTGCTTATAAGATATTTAATCAATTGTTTCACTTAATTGAAGTCACCAATTCAGCTAAATACCAAGCAAAAACTAATCCCTGTGGACAAACTCGTACTTGCACACTAATTACATCTAAACCTGTGCACTTGTGGTGAACTAAAATATTTCACACACACATTTTATATAAGAAAAGAATTACAAGTGTTGTTAGTGGTGGCAAGAAATATGTTTTTGTTGCTGTTGCCGGGGATTGCTTAATTTCTTGCAATTGGTGTTGCTTTTCGCTATTTTGGTGTTAGCTAGGGTTGCAATATGATTTATGTGCATTATTGCTATTAAATTCTATTTCATAGTCTTATTGCTATTCCAGAGTAGAGTCTTATATTTAAATTCTGAATTACATAATGGACTCATATAACTCGTATAGGGGTGATTTTGGGATTGTTCCAAGGACTAGTTATGTGGATTATAATTATTCTAATTATGTTAGAAGAGATTATTTACCTATAGAGTTTAATGACTACTCTTCATAGCATGATTTAGAAGGACTTAATGTTAAATCCCAAAATAATTACAACTGGAATGACAATTCTAATTTGTGGGACTGTAATGGCAATTTAGGAATGCAGAATTATTATTCAAAGTATAATCATATGAACGAAAATCAAAATTACCAATCAAATATATCACTACAACTCTAGTAATTAATGGATAAACTAGATGAAACAATACGAAATACTGAAGAGTATAACAAACTGAATGAATTACAAAATGAAAATTATTCAAATTGGTCAATCTTACAAGATAATTAGAGTGTTCAAAGTACTGATATAGGTATATCAAATCTTGGAGATAATTTACCAATTAATACTGGAATCGATCAGAATTATATTAAGCAAAGAATATCACAAGAATTTGAAAAATTGCTGAGTAGGTATGATGAATCAATACAGAAAATGAAAGACAGTGAAATGTTTAATGAATATGAAAACAATGATTTTAATTGGGTGAACTGAAATGGAAATCATAATTATCTAGAGGTGAATTCATTAGAAAACATTTCATATATAAAGAAGAATATTCAACCATTTGAGGTAATGGAAGAAAATGAATATAATGATTTAACTACATTTAATCATATGGAGAAGTTAGATGAAATTCAAAGATCCATTGACTTATTTATAAAGAACTCTAATTTATCTGAACAAGATGAAAGTTTTTATCAAGAACCTATAGATACTTATGCAACATTCACACCAAATCAGTTCTATAGAGCTACAGAAGCTGAAAATTTTAAGGAAAAAGATCAAATCTGGTAAGGGTATGAATTACTTGATTATTTGGTAAGGGACTATTTAGTTGGACCATCTGAGGTTATGAACGACCCTATTTCCAAAAATATAGCAGAGTCATCTGAGGCATCAGCCAACTTAACTCAGAAGAAGATTTTAATGCTCCTGTAACAAACAATGTATCAAAAGAAGAATCAAAAGATGTAAGTATAATATTAAGATTTGGTGTCACTTATGAAGGTCCAAAAGAGGATGATAAAGAAGAACAAATTAAAGATAATTTTACAAAGAAAGAGGAAATTAGAGAAAAATCTAGTTCAGAAGACAAGGCTGATGCTAAGTTAAAGGATAATACAGAATCTCAAAAGAGTAAAGAATCTGAAAATAGTAATGAAATCGAAAAGAAAGATGTTATAAATGAAGAGAAGTTAACAAACGAAAAGCACTTTCCATTTCCACATAGGATGAGAAATGTTAAGGATCAAGAAATGGAACAAATCAGTAAAATATTTAAGCAAGTTAAAGTCAATATCCCATTATTGGAAATTATTAGACAAGTTCCTTCTTATGCCAAATATCTTAAAACTCTTTGTACCAAGAATAGAAGGAAGAAAATCTTAAAAAAGGCATTTTTAGCTAAAGAGGTAAGCTCCATGTTAATTAATCTTGTACCTAAAAAATTAAATGATCTAGGAACTCCTATTATATCCTGCTATGTAGGGGTTTATTATTTTAATACAGTGTTAATAGACTTAGGGGCTGGAATTAATATCATGCCTAGTTCTGTTTATGAGAAGTTAAAATTGGATAATATCAAACCCACAAGAACAATAATTCAGCTAGCAGATAAATCCATAAGAATACCTTTAGGAAAAGTGGAAAATATTTTGGTAAGGGTTATGGAGTTTGTCTACCCTGTTGATTTTACTGTAATGGAAACAAAGCTTCAAGTATAACTCAAGATCAAGCTATAATAATTTTGGGAAGACCATTTTTAGCTACAGTCAATGCTTGCATAAGTTGTAGAAATGGTTGGATGGAATTAGCTTGGGGTGATCAAAAATTAGAACTGAATATTTTTAGTGGGGTTAAGAAGAACTTTAAAGAGCTTCAATTTAAACATTTTAAGGTTAATCTAGTCGAAACTTTTAAAATAGATGAGGACTTAAATGTAGAGGAATTAGATCATGTTGAAAAATGTGTAATATCGAATGAAGAAATGTTGAAAGAGGAAATCTCTAAGCAAATTGAGAATATGGATGCAAACGAAGAACAATTTGAAAAAGATAAAGAATCATTAACTTCAGAATACCCGATGCTTGAGCTGAAACCACTTCTAGAAAATTTAAAATATGTATTTTTGGAGAACAATGAGAATCTACCAGTCATTATTGCTTCTGATTTAACATCAATACAAATAGAAAATCTTTTAAAACTGTTGAGAAAGCATAAGGGAGAAATAGGATGGCAGATGTCAAACATAAATGGTATAAATTCAACTATTTGCCAACATAGGATTAATCTGGAATTTGAAATTAAACCTGTTAGGCAACCACAGAGAAGATTAAATCCAAATATTAAAGAGGTTGTTAAATAGGAAATTCTAAAATGGTTAGACAATGACATAATTTATCCAATATTTGATAGTTCTTGGGTGAGTCTAGTTCAGGTAGTACCAAAAAAATTTGGGATAACAGTTGTGGAAAATGACAACATGGAATTAGTTCCAACTAGAGTTCAAACTGGTTGGAGGGTTTGTATAGATTATAGAAGACTGAATGCCGCAACTAGGAAGGATCACTTTCCTTTGCCTTTTATAGATCAAATGTTAGAAAAATTGGTAGGGCATGAGTATTATTGTTTCCTAGATGGCTATTTAGGTTATAATCAAGTCCTTGTTTCACTTGAGGATCAAGAGAAAACAACTTTTACATGTCCTTTTGGAACATTTGCCTTTAGTCATATACCTTTTGGGCTATGCAATGCACCTGCTACATTTCAAAGGTGTATGACAAGCATCTTCATTGATTTTATAAATGCATTTTTAGAAGTATTTATGGATGATTTTTCTATATATGGGGACTCATTTGCAAAATGTTTAATTAATTTACAGAAAGTACTAGAGAGATGTGAACAGAAAAAGTTAGTGTTAAACTGGGAAAAATGCCATTTTATGGTTAAACGAGGAATAGTTTTAGGACATGTTATTTCTACTGAAGGCATAAAAGTTGACAAAGAAAAAGTGGAATTAATATCTAATTTACCTATTCTTAGAATAGTTAAAGATATAAGAGCATTTTTAGGACATGCTAGTTTTTATAGAAGATTTATTAAAAACTTTAGAAAAATTGCTCAACCTTTAATTGAATTATTAATTAAGGATGCACAATTTGAATTTAATGAGGAATGCACGAAAGCATTTAATTTTCTTAAGGAAGCCTTGACCACTTCACCTATAGTCTATGCACTTGATTGGTCTCAACCTTTTGAATTAATGTGTGATGCATCAGACTATGCATTAAGTGCAGTTCTGGGTCAAAAATTAGACAAATTACCAAGAGTAATATATTATGCTAGTAAGACATTGAACGAAACACAAATCAATTACAGTGTAACTGAAAAAGAATTTCTAGCAATGGTTTTTGCCTTAGAAAATTTTAGGTCTTATCTAATAGGAAATCACACTATCATCTACATTGATCACTCAGCACTTAAATATTTTTTAGTTAAAAAGGATGCTAAACCAAGCCTTATAAGATGGATTTTGCTATTGCAAGAGTTTGACTTGGAAATTAAGGATAAGAAAGGTTGTGAAAACACTTTGGTAGATCACATGTCAAGATTAGATGCTTCATTCCTACCTAATCCCTCAATAGATGATACATTTCCAGATGAGCAATTGTTTATGCTAAACCCCTACCCATGGTATGCTAATATAGTTAATTATTTGGCTATGGGTTTAGTACCTTATGATTGGTCCAATTTAGATAAGAAAATATTCTTTTAAAGGGTTAAATATTTCTTTTGGGATGATCCTTACCTATTTAAGCAATGCCCTAACTAGATTGTGAGGAGATGTATCCCAGAAGCTGAAACTCAATCAGTGTTGTCATTTCTTCATGATCAACCTACTAGAGGACATTTTGGAGCTAAAAAGACTACTTTAAAGGTAGGCACTTAAGCAACTAAATTTAAGTATAAAACAGCAGGTAGTAATAGACAAGTGCAATTAGTAGAATTAGAGGAATTAAGAAACATGGCCTATGAAAGTTCAAAAATAGCTAAAGAAAGGATGAAAACATGGCATGATAAAAGAATTCTACACAAAATATTTGAAAAAGGGCAAGAAGTTTTATTATATAATTCACGACTACACTATTTTTCAGGAAAATTGAAATCCAGATGGACTGGTCCATTTGTTGTTAAATATGTTTATCCTTATGGAGTAGTTGATTTGGAAGATCTGCAAAGTCATGAAATTTTTAAAGTTAATGGTCAAACATTTTCTAAAATTTTCAGAGAGGAGAGAGTTAGAGTTTGTAGCATTAAAAGGAGAATGAATTAATATAATATATATATATATATATATAAAATTATATATATAAATATACAAAAATCAAAAGAAAAGAATATAATTGTAAGAATATAATGTTTGTAAAAAGAGTTTAATTTGAACCGTTATTGCATTTTACTTTGAGTTGCTTCATGGGTTATCTAGTTTACCCACAGAGTAAGTTCGAGGGTTATCCTATTTGCCTTGAACCAAAAAAAAAAAGAAAACCAAAGTATAACACTGTGGGGTAAGCCAAGGGTAAGTCCGTGGGTTATCTAGTTTACCCACGTGTTAGTTTGAAGGTTATCTTGTTTACCTTCAAACCAAAAAAAAAAAAAAAAAGTAAAAAAAAACATTATGGCGATAAGCCACGGATAAGTCCAAGGGTTATCTAGTTTACCCACAGACTTATGCAAGGGTTATTCCCCTTTGAACCAAATACGAATTTGTTTACTAAAAATGAAAAATTTTAAAAACAAAAGGTTTCCTGAAATTAAACAAGATTAATTATTTGAATGAATTTAGAAGGGTTATTTCATAATTCAAATGAGGTTAAAGGTAATTACAATTAAGTGAACTTAATGACGGAGGTCAAAAATTCTGAATTGCCATCATTTAATATATACAATTGTACCAGGTATGTTTAACAAACAAAGGAAAGCTTAAATTCTCTGAAATGGTTTAATTTAACAAGTGTTGTGTTAATCCATCAGACTTTGAACTTAAAAAGAGAAAAATTTCGAAAGGGATTAAAAATATTACCATTTATTTAAAATTGAATTTTGCAGTTACACACATACTTAATAGAAAACATGCATAAACTAGAATTGCAAATAGAATACAATTATCTAAAAACACATTTCATTAAAAAAGAAGAAGGTTTACATAGTACATTAAAGGGGAGCTTTCTCCCCAAATGTGGAATTACATCATCAAGAAAGAAACAAGAAAGTATTTATCACTGCTCTAGGAATTTGGATTTCAATTTTGCAAATTCTGCTTGTAGAGCAGCCAGTTGATTTATCACAGTGTCCACCTTCTCTAAGATAGAGGCTGGTCCTCTCTATTGGGATGTGGATGGTTCACTATGCAGCTGTGGTGTCGGTTGGTCCTTTGTAGAGAATTGTTTCAAGTTTTTGGCAGTCAGCACCCTAGACATTAACTTCTTTACTGCCCAATTTGATAGATCAGAGGAACTTGACACCAATTGCTAGATTAGATCACCATAGAATAATTTGTTTTTGATGCTAGTGATCTTTGAAATGAAAATTCTATACCAATTCACCTAAATCCTATTTAGTACAGCATAGATTGCAATTTTAACAAAGACGGACAATTCCACATCATGTCCAAATCTTTGATATATGGTTCTAATCAACATCAATGCAACCATAAGAGACTTTCCATTCATTTGTTTGAGCCTATTAAACAAGTTAATCTGAGGGTTTATGGCCATGCAGTTCTTCATATCCTATTCTGACCAATCTACCATTGTAGAAGATTCTAAAATCTCTACACCCTCATCTTTTAATCCTAGGCTCTCATATATATTCAAGTGTTAAATATATATTCACATCAGTCACATTGGAAATAAAAACTCCATCTTCCTCATGTAGATTACAGTAAAAGGCAGGAACTAAATTCTCAGGTTTAAAATTATTACCTGACCTGAGGATAATTCTAAGCAAGCCCTGAAACTCTAGTAAGTCCTTGATTTCATCCATGAAATCAAAATCCACTGGTTTTCTGAATAGAATGTCATAACCCCTAATAATCTGGAATTTAGCCCTAGCCTCAGCATCTCTGAAAATCACTAAGTTTGTGCTTAAATGTTGAGCTTATTCTACATGAGTGGGGGAGGATGGAGCTGATGCTTCTGTAGTGGCTATGTGTGGCTCAATTGGTGGAGAATAGATCACTAAGGCTCTATTTTCTTCTCCACCAAAGCTTGGTTGCTGCTTGACAAAAATCTCTATCTGCCCTAAATCCAGATCCACCTGCATTGGACTTGAGGCTAGAGGACTGACAGTAGCTCCTTCCTCTTCCTCTTGCTTCCTATTGTCCTTCTTTCTTTTCTTCTTCTTCTTCCCTTTCAAGGGAAGTTGGCTCACACTATATATATAAGAAAAAAGAAAAAAAGCGGAAAACGTATAAACACATGCATACAAAAAAAGTAAAAAAAAAGAAAAAGAAAACCTAAAACAGACTTGAAGGTAATGTAGCTTAAATGATTACCTGACCCTCCTCTGAAGCAAACTGAATGGCTTTGAGAATGGTTTGATTGACCCCTTCACTGTCTTGGGGTTCCAAAAAATGGAACTACTATTCCAATAGTAGATCCTTCCTCCTGAATTTAACAAAATCACATTTTAAATTACTAAAAAGGGAAAAAAGAAAAAGAAACAAAAACAACAAATATTAAAATTAAAAACCTTAAGTATCCCTGCATCTCCAATTGATGCCCCACTTCTTCAACTTGAGGAACCTCCTTGTAGACTGGTGATTCACTAGGAGGAGGGTTGGCCACTCTGTATTGATGAAGTAACTCCCCTAGGGTGAGTTCATCATCACTACTCTCTATTAACCCTCCCTCCTATCCAACCACTAGAATGTCTTCCTCTTCTGCTTGTTGTTGTTGTTGCTATGATGGTGGTGTTGGTACTTGTAGTGGTGGTTGTTGTTGTTGTTCTTCTTCTTCTTCTTCTTCTTCCTCTCCAAAGTCTATCTCTATCCACTCCTCATTGCTCATAGGAAGTTGAGATGTTTCAACCTCTCTCTCAACCTCTTGTGGCTCGGATGGACCTGCCATCATCTCACTAAATGCTTTGAAATCAGCCTCCTAGGGCTCTTCTTTCACCTTGACTTCAACTGCCTTCTAGAAGGCCACAACTTTTGCCATCTCCACAGCATGGGTAGCTTGCTTTGTAGTGTGCTGCCTCCACTCATACAAGGCACATTGGGAGGCAATCTCAGCCACTTCTTGGCTTTCCCTGAGAGAGATGTAGGTCTACATATAAAACTCATATTGTTCCCTCTCATCTCTGCCCTTGGGAAGGCAAGCATACACATCATCCGTAACCAATGCATCTCTATTAAAGTCTTGGATGATGGAATACACAGCCTTTGTAAACCACAACTCAGCCTTGGTGCGGACAATGTGTTGATCCAGGACTTTCTCGGGCCTAATTGCACACTCATCCTACCAAGCTTGCTGAGTGTAATCTTCAATAGTTTGTGCCACTGCATTAGGTAGAGTCACAAATTCCCTCTCAACCTTACTTTGGAAGTATTTCAACTGATATTTCAAATCATTTAAAATCTTCTCCTTGGTATGGTCTCTTTGCAAACTACCCTTATGCCACCCAGATGAAGATAACTCAAACTGGTCAAATTTAATCAACCTCATCCAATCTTCTATGGACAATGACCTCTAAGGTCTTATTGTCTGCCATGGAGTACAAAAATATGTACTAGTCCTAATCTTAATTGACCCATTAGTGGCTAAACAAAATATCTCTCTATGGCACTAGAAAACACACTTCCTTTTCATTAAATCGTGCACCAAATGATTATTAGGGCAAGCTAATTGCTCCTTCCCTACCTCTCTCTAAACATGGGAGGCTAGCCTCCCTACTCTGTTTCAACTCCTGCGTCGCCCCTCATTGTGCCACATTTCTACATTCATTCTGAACTTCTGGAAGTTCAGCATCTTAATCCACTCGTAGTTCAAAGCTGGAGCAGAGGAAGCTGAGGTGGAGGTGGAAGCCACGATGTATCATGGGAGGAGAAGAGTATTGTGAACGTAGGTCGTGAGAAAAAGGGTTAATGCACGAGAGGGCCTTAATGATTTTTATAAGGATAATCGGATAATCAGACGATCGAATGGTAAGGTTCGTAAATATTTAACAGTTCTCGGGTTTACCCATGTGGTAGTCCGAGTGTAAACACCTTTACCCTCGAACTTAGTCCAAGGGTAAACTACAGTAAACAGGATCTTTAGAAATTTTATTATGTAGTCATTTCCAATCATATTAATACTCTCACATTATGCATTTACTTCATGATTATTAGATGTGTTGAGTTGAGCTTAAGTGCTAATTTAATGAAGTATTTAAACTTAATGAATTTTAGTGAGCGATGGAGATCCCTGTAGACATCTTGTGCGAGATATTAAGCTATTTGCCAGGTAGAGAAATTTGCAAACTAAGTTGTGTTCGCAAAAGTGTCAGAGCATTCATTTTAGATCATTACTTTTGTTCCCGCCGAGCATACAAAATGAGAAATACAATCAATGCAGTGATTTGGTATGATGCACATTCAAGAAAATATTTGTACCATGGAATTGATTCTTAGTCAGGCATTCAACCTACATCATTGGAAGGAATTGAAAATATTTTAGGTTGTAATGGTGGACTAATTATTTACAGATATTATGGAGAGCCATTTTCTAGCAGATCTGATATTAGAATTAAGAACCCTACCATGAATGTAGAATTAATACTTCTAAACCCTAACAGAGATAAACTTGTGATGCATAACTCAGGTGCAGTCTTGACATTTAAGGGTACTGATAAAAGGATAATGCACAAATTATTTTGTTGGGACGAACCCCGAATGTGGACTGATTGGCAATACTTGTTGGTTTATCATTTTGATGAATACCAATGGCAACCTGTCAAAAGAGTTTATTTTGGAGGAAGACCAACAAACAACAGAAACCATGTGATTATCAAAGGAGTTATTTACTTAGTAACAAACTGTATCCCTACATTTATTAATGAGATTAATGTCATTGCCATCAATATTGAAGATGAATCAGTGAGGCTTTTACCCATTCCATGCCCTATGGGAGCACTGTCAAGTTCATTCTATGATTTACTTGAGTTGGCTATACTGGGAGGAATCAATGGAGAGCCTCAATTGCTAAGTCTAATTAGATGGTGGGATGATGATATGAAATTCAAAATTTGGAAAGTACAAGACATTGAAAATTGGGAATGGAGTCGAGTCTACATTGAATTGCAACTAGAAAATCTAGGAACTCCTGACATTCCTTTCATAGGAAAAATCAAGGGTTTCTGTTTCATCAATGGAGACACTCTTATCTATTATGCTTGGGATGATCTTTGTTATTACAAGATCCACCTGTTCAAAGGAGGCTGCAGCACTGAACTTATTCATCAATTATCTTTGTCTGCTTCTGTAGTGTGGTTTCATGAGTTGATTCCCTATGCAAATACTCTGCAACACTATGTGTAATATTTCCTATTTACCCACGTGTTAGTTCGAGGGTAAACTCATTTACCAACAAACCTAGCCATGGGTTATTTTAAAATTCTCCTCTGTTAAACACATGTGTAATGTTTTTATTTCCTTTGGAACATCTTTGTTGTATCATGCTCAAAATCTATATGATTGTGGTTGTTTCGTTACATATTTTTAAGAAATCTGAAATGTTATATCATTTACTACAGTTGTGGTATTATTGTAAATAGATGTACCTGTCGAATGACAACATGAGATGGCAACTAAAGCTTATCTAATGACGGTACACATGTAAACCTTCTTTTACATTTAAATGTTGTATGTCAAGTTGGTCTAGGGATTCATCTCATAGGTTAGTCAGAACACCTCCAAGAAGAACAATTATGGCTGCCCCGCATGATCAACCTATCGAACAAACAATAGGTAGTATGTTTTACCTTAATTTAATGGATGAACCTTCCTATATCACACTACCTGAATGCCCTAATGACAGATTTGAATTAAATTCTAATTACATCAACCAATTACCAAAATTTCATGGATTTGAAAAAGAAGATGCTTATTGGTTCCTAAAAGAATTTAATGAAGTTTGTAATATGATGAAAGTACCAAACATGACTGTTGATGCAATTAAACTGAGGTATATGCCTTTTGCTTTAAAAGACAGTGCAAAA
>JAMKPZ010001654.1:0-36699 GCA_024699675.1 Amphibolis antarctica | reverse complement strand
TAAAAATTCAACAAAACATTTTACAATTTTAAAATCATTCTCAGTTAATTATTTTTGATAATCATCACAATGATGACGATTATACAAAGACATTATTGGAATTTCATATGGTAATACACTTTCTAACATTAAATATAATGAATTCCATCTATGTTAAACATTTAAAGAGAATTTTTTATGCGGTATTTCAAAAGTATCACATGTTTCATCAAATTGTTACTGCCACTTTCCTAAACTAGTTATAAAACTTACAGCATCCTTAATAAGTTTAATATATATTTCAATTTCTTTTACACCTGATTGTACAATAATATTAATATTGTGATACATACATCTTTAGTGAAATAATTTAAAACCATTTGAAGGACTTATTCTAGTTTTAAACATTGGTATTGTTGCAATATTATTACCTGTTTTATCAAAAGTTATACTACCTATTTTATTTCTAATTCCATATAAATCAAAAATTTCCATAATGTTTGCAAAAATTGTTTCAGCAATATGTGGATGTTGAATTTTTCTAAATCCTATTAATCTGTTTTGTAAAGTCCAATTTTGATCAATATAATGTGCAGTTACAGTTATGTACCCATCCTTAGTTCTACCCGACCAAATATCTAACGTGCATGCTATACATGTCATTATTGTACTCATAACATTAATAAGTTCTAATCTAAGCTTATTAAATGAAATCATAATATCTGACCTAATAGTATTTCTAGATACACGTTTATATTGTGGACAATATGCTTTACTAATATAATTATCAAAACGTTTATTTCCTCTAAAACTTATTGGTAAATCTTCTGAACAAATAAATCTAACATGCAAGTCCCTAGTCCTTTTAGAATCATAAGTCTATGAACTAACACTACCCTTAGGAGTAAAAGA
Source organism: Amphibolis antarctica (assembly GCA_024699675.1). Classification (NCBI taxonomy): domain Eukaryota; kingdom Viridiplantae; phylum Streptophyta; class Magnoliopsida; order Alismatales; family Cymodoceaceae; genus Amphibolis; species Amphibolis antarctica. The sequence continues at coordinate 35,808 of JAMKPZ010001654.1, read as the reverse complement.
AAGTTGGGTTTGAATTATTTTATCATTATTCCTATTTTCACATGTATTAATATAACTAGTTAAATGACCTGTACCGCCAGACGTTTTGCAAGAGAAGTCGGCGTTACAAAGGTTGCAAAAGGCGCGTTCTTCATCTGTGCCGTCCACCAAAGCTTTCATCATGATTGTGTACTTTGACCAGATGGAAGCCCTCTTCCGAGACTTCCTCGACGACATAGTTGAAGTTGAAGCTCCAGTAGTCTCCATTGACGGTGTTACTTCAACTTCAGGAAAGTTTTGTTGAGGATATTCGTAGCCTCCAAAACTTTGGCCTTGGTAGTGCACCATTGTTTGTAACTTGAGTGAGAAAATTTGAGGAATTGAGAATTGAGATTAGAGTTTGGAGAATTTGGAGTGAAGGAGATGAGGAGTGAGTTGGGTGAAAAATAAAATCCAACTCCCTCAATTTAAAGAGAAAAGTTGGTTGAGTCATTGAGGCGGAAGCTGACCGTTTCACCCGGCAGCCGGTTGCCCATTAGGCAGAAGTAGGCCACCCGTTGCACGAAAGAGGGCCACTCATTGGGCGAAAGCGTGCCAACCGTTGCTGCGTCGGCGCGTTGCACCTTGCAAGTCGTGACTTGGCAACCGACCCAAGCACGATTCCCCATCGGCCCATCCTGCCTACCCACACATGCGACCGTTCACCCCGACTACCGGCCCAATGACCTGGCAGCCCATCCCTCTGCTGGCCACACAACCCATTCTGCCCCCTCCTGCGCACTAGCGCACGCAACCATTCACCCTGGCTGTCGGCCCAATGACCTGGCGGCCAGTCCCCCTACTGGCCACACGACCCGTTCTGCCTCCTCCAGCGTACACGACTGTTCACCCTGCCGATCGCACAACCTGGCGATCTGCCCAGTGACCCGGCGCCCATCCCCTCGCCGGTGACACGACTCATTTAGCCCCCTCCCGTGCACTGGCGAACACAACCGTTCATCCCGGTTGTCGACCCAATGACCCAGCGGCCAGTCCCCCTGCCAGCCACAAGACCCATTCTGCCTCCTCCCACGCACACGACCATTCACCCCGCTAGTTGCACAACCCGATAGCCTATCCCCCCCCGCACAACCTGACGGCCTATCTCATGCTGGGCCGAGCTGTGCCTATTTCGTGCTAGAATTCATGTCATGTCGACACAGCACGAACGACTTGGGGGTCCGGCCCAAGCATGACCCACGGCACGAAAAAATTTTGTGCCGTGCTGGGCCATGCTAGCCTAGGTTGTGCTAGCACAACCCATCGACAAGTCTAAATTTGGGACGTGTTTGTTCGTTACTTCAGTTTTTTAATTTTGATTTTTAAGTACTCATTCAAAAGTTACAATAAATTTGTAGTTATATTAGCTTACAAGGCTAGATGAGTCGATGACAAAGGGTTTGCTTGTACGTTAAAAATTTAAGAAATAAAAATTTATGAAAAGAAAAAAGAAAATTAAGAAATGGAAAAAATTTTAAGAATGTTTGTGCATGTTTTAGAAATTCTAGATAATTAATTTAGAAAAAATTATAAAATTTTTATATTTTAACCTTTCAAATATAATTACACATTTTCCTTTCGGAGACAAGTTTAGGAATGGTTGGGAGAAGTTGAGTAAGACGTACAAGGTCAAAAATGTATGTTGTGATAAAAATTTTACCAACTACAAAAATTTTCATAATCCAAAATATGACAAATTATAAAAAAAATTATACTTGTAGTGATGGAGAAATTTTAAAATTTTCCAAATTTTCCGAGATGCACAAACACTGAAAATTTGGAAAGTTTTTCAAAATTTTCCTTTTCGAAGATTTCTGATGTGTACAAACCCCCCCCAAAATAATCTTTCCATAGGAAAGAGTAGAAGTGTTCAGTTGGAGTTGAAAAAATCTTACACTAGGTCTAATGAACAGTTATGTATAATAATGTACATTATTATCAACTCTAGGGCCTTATTTGTTTTTGGCTCCAGCCAACTTTTAAAGTTGGACTTAGAAGTAGTAAAACAAATAAAGTTGAGCTGCATAATAAGTAATGTGATAAGAATTTATATGTAAAAATTTGTATAGTGATAATTACATGTGAGAGTTTGTATGAAGTTAAGTCTATAGTAAATGGAGTTGAAAACAAACGAGACCCAACTTTTAATAGTGTTTAGAGTTGGAAGCGAATGAAAACATTGAAATCTCGATGAAGGTTTTGTTTGTTTGTAGTTCCAACTAACTCTGAGAGCTAAAGTTAGGAATGTTGAGTTGTACAATAAGTAATATGGTGAGAGTTTATACGTGAAGATTTATGTGATGATAATAATACATGAGAGTTTATACAAAACTATTTTTACAATAAGTGAAGCTAGCTAAAACAAATGAAGTCTGGGTCTAATGAACAATTATGTACAATAATGTACATTATTGTCAAATCTAGGGCCTTGTTTGTTTTTGACTCCAACCAACTTTTAAAGTTGGACTTAGAAGTAGTAAAACAAATAAAGTTGAGCTGCATAATAAGATGGTGTTTGTTTACGTAAAACTCCAACTTCTTTTACTATGCACAGTTGAAGTTGTAGTTATTTTTAATAAACAATCAAACTCCCTACAGTAATAGTAGCTAAAGTTCAACTACAATTATTATTCATATAACTTTAACTTCATCACATTTTCTTATTTTTATTATACACAATTGAAGTTGAAATATTAATTTACCAAACAACGTAATTCCGTGTAGTATTTATCTTTTCTCTCACCTTCTATTACTATTCATTCACATTCATTTCAAAAAGTAAATTTCTACCAACTCTTTTTAATTATTTTCATTTCAATAAAATCATTCTTCTTTAAACATCAAAATTAAAAATAAAAAAATTGAAAAAATATCAAAGAATCCCTTTTGCACGCCCCCACCTTCAGCCCTTTCGCACTCAGCTGCCCAAAACCCTTTCGTAAAAATCCCACAAAACCCAGCCTCCTCTAACACATGGCTGTTCGTCGGATCTCCTCCTCCAATGCATGCCCGTCTGTCAATCGGATTCCTTCAATGCATGCCTGTTTGCTAGATCTCCTCCTCCGATTGGGACCTCCCTCCTCCAACGTTGTCGTTGGATCTCCCCCTCCTTCATCGGATCTCGCCTTGACTTCATCAGATTCTGCCCTAACTTCGTCAAATTCGTCATCCTCTAGACTCATGCTTGTTCGTTGGATCTTGCCCTAACTTTGCCTAATCTCCTTCATAGGTTTTTTTTATATATATATAAAATATCATTTACAAAACATTCATTTTTCAAAAAATATCATTTTTCATGAATTATTGCAAGCAGAACATTCATTGACATAGATTGAAATACATTTTTGGGACTGCATTGCAAGGAAAAACGAAAATGTGAAAAAATTAAAATGAAATGATAAAAGTTAAAAAAGAAATAAATCAATAAAAATTACAAATGAAAATTAATTAAAAAATTACAAATAAAATGAATGTGCTGTATGTGATTGATTTATTTGATTTTGATTTGTGTATGTTGCAATTTTGTGTATGCTGTATGTATATTTGCTATTAATGAAGTTTATATGTTCAAGTTGAAATTATTTGAACTTGTTTTTGATTTATACTGTTAAGTTGGCATAGGATGGAAATGTAGTGTGAAGTTGGTGATCGGGTAGAATTGGAACTAAAAGAACAATTGGAAGTTTTACCATTTTTAAAATTATTGGAAGAAGAACAACAACGATGTTTACCAATAGGTGTTGTTCATAATGTTGGGTACATCGGAAGTGATGTAGTGAATAATATGTTTTGACACATGTAAGATGATGTCAAATATATTTATGAAATTATGTACAATTTTAAAAGGTAGGAATTTATTAATTGATAGTAGATTTGTTTTAGTTGAAGAATAAATAAAAATATTCCTTGAGTTGTTAGGACATGGACATAAGAATAGGATTTTGCAAGTAAGTGTACAACATTTTAGACAAACAATAAGTAAATATGTACATCATGTGTTAGTTGCAATTCTTGCTTGAGCGTTGGATGTAATACGGCCAAGAGAGTCTTTCAATGAAACACCACAATATTTGCTTGACAATTCAAAGTATATGCCATTTTTAAAGATGCCATTGGTGCACTTGATGGAACTCACATTCCTTGTGTAGTTAAAAAGGAAAAATAGGTTACATTTCGATGTGGTAGAGAAGGTAAGTGAACAACTCAAAATGTGCTTGGTGTATGTGACTTTCATATACAATTTATATTTGCTTTACTTGGATGGGAGGACATTGTACATAACAGTAGAGTATTGAAACATGATACATCAAATCCTAATCATAACTTTCTAATGCCTCCAAAAGGTAATTACATTGTGCAGGGGGCAATGGTTTTTATTATTTTAAATGTGTATGTCTAGTATTGTAACATGTGTTCTTGATGTTTTCAAGTAAATAATCTTTGGTAGATTCAGGATAATCTAATGTTAAAGGATTTCTTGCACCGTATAGGAAAATAAGGTATCATATTCTAGATTTTCAAACATCACAACCCACGGGAGTTGAAGAATAGTTTAACTACCTTCGCTCTTCATTAAGAAATGTGATAGAATGTACTTTCAGTGTGTTGTAAAAGAGGTAGAGTATTTTAAATTGGATGCCTCCATATCCGTATCCAATACAAGTGAGGTTTGTGATAGCATGTATAACTTTGCATAATTTTCTTATTGACAACAAATGTCAACTTGATCAAGATGCGATGTACGACAATGATGATTGTTCAAGTGATCAACCATATATTCCATCTAATGTGACAGATGCATCGCAAGTAGCAATGGAGGATGAAGTTAACATGGGGGTAGTTAGAAATGAAATTAGGGGTGTATTTGTGCACGTAAAATTAAACGAAAATGAATGGATGGAAATTCATTTTAATGACAGAATTGAATTGAATGGAAATTAATTTTGATGCAAAACTGTTTGTACACCTCTCAGAATTGAATAGAATTAGGAATATTTGTGTTTATACACATGTTGGAATTAAAATGAATTGAATTAAATTATTATTATTTTATGTAGTGTAAATAATATTATTATAATATAAAATAAATATAAAAATAGGAAATTTAAAGGAAAATGAACATTAAAATATTAATAAATATTAGAATATTTATTTTAAATTATTAAATAATTTTCAAAAATATAATTTACGTAATGAAGTGCATAAACAAAGTGCATAACATGAAAAGATTAATATATCCATGGCTAAATGAAGTGTATAAAATAAACATATTTTTGTCTGAAATAATATACAAGTCTTTTTGCAAATGAAGGTGACATATTTCTATTTGCTATTTAATAGTTAAACTTGTAGTGGAATTTCCATTGTTTAATAGTTAAAACATCAAAGCACAAGAAATCTCAAATTTTACATTTATAATCGCAAACGCATGGTACCTATTGTATTAAACATATACGAGTATGTGTCGATCCCACAGGGAACCTGACATAAGAAATCAATGGAAAGTATACAAGTTATAAATCCAGTAGAACGTATTAAAATTGGTTCTAAATATGCTATTAAAGAAGGGAAAAATAAATGTTGAGTATAAAAAAAACAACAACAATAATAATAATATGGTAACTGAATAATTAAATAATCTATAATAAATAAATAATAAATAAGCTAAATAATTACATAATATAATATTATTTACACTGCTGAATGAACTGCATAGGAAAGAGGGTTTGGAGTTTTTAAGAGTTTGAAGTTTTTCGAGTTCGGAATTTTAAGAATCTGGAGTTTTTTGGGAAACCGACGGAAAGTGAGTCCAGAGTTTTTCAAGAAATTAGCAGAAAATGAGTATGGAGTTTTTAGAGTTCGGAGTTTTTCAGGAAACCAAAAAATGAAGGAAACTGACGAAAAGTGAGTTCAGAGTTTTTCAGGAAACCCAAAAACGAAGGAAACTAACGAAAAGTGAGTTTGAAGTTTTTTTGGACTACTTTCCCAACCTAGAACCATAACTTAATCTACTACTCATCTCCTTCCTTAGTTTCACTTGGCCTTTACGTGTATATCCGAAGATACCAACACTTACGAATGAGCCATCTTACTAAATCATTGGAAGATGAGCAAAAGAATATTAAGTTAGATGTTAGTTAAGCATTCATATAGAAGATAAATAAAAAGATGTTAGACTGTATAGCAAATAGAGTTAGACGTTAGCAAAATTAGTATGTTAGAGAGTTAGTGGGAAATTTGTTAGAAATCTGATTGAAAAATGCGAATAGTTGCAGCACTCGAGCGGAAAAACTATACAAACATTAAAACCAAAAACAGAGCAAATACGAAAATGCAACATTTACAACAAACACACTCGTTAAAAACACAAACTCAATTGTACAGAACGGAAAAGAAACAACTTTATACAAATAAACAATATTTACAGTGATTAACCACAAAGTCAAGAGTTTTACAAACATAAGAGGTAAATACAAGTGGTTCTCTCTCCCTAACAACAGTGAGCCCATAATACCTTAAGCTCTTTCACGTACTGTTAGAACTTGAGTTCAATGTTGGAGAAGTTGCATGCCACTCTCCTGTTGTCTTTTGAGCTATCACCTCTTCAGCACAACCGACGATGGATGGATCTTTCGATGGAGCACCCAGTCATAGAATGTAGAGTTCCTGTTTGCTGCTTCTTGCACAGCCAATTAAAAGCTTCTCCTTTAGTTGCAAAGCCTTCCACTTAATGTAGGGTGTGGTAGGGGAACAAGGGCCCTTAGGTTAAGGTTGTTCTTTGGCTGCTATTTTTCCAATCCTACACTAGAGAAGGGAGCTGAGTCGAGAGGTTCCCACCATGAATTGCAAATGATGAAATAGTAAACAAGGGCTCTCTAGCTAAAGGATTCACAAAGCTGCCAAAAAAGAGGAACCGCTTCTTCTTCGTTCAACTATAATTTATAAAGAGTTGGTAGACATTTCTACCCATGTGACATTTTAATTTTTCCTTTGACGTACACGGGCTAAAAGGTTATTTCACCTCCTATCAAGATCTTCTCTTGCAACAAAATCATTTTGCATGCTGCCCATAATCACATTGTAGGATTTACTTTCAAAAAGTGACATACGAATCTTGTCGCCAGCTAGTCATATTTGTAGATAGCATGTACGTTTAGTTTAGCCCCCAACATGTTAAAAATGAATTAAACTACTAAATTAATCTTGCATATGTCTAAAATGTCCTTTTTTTCAGATGAAGCACTATAAATTGCTAGTTTATGCATTTATGTAACAATTAAGCTCAAAACTCATGCAACCTTATAAATATGTGATTAACATATAACTCAATTAAAGTGTATGATAAATAATGATTTTTTACCATAAAATGCAGTAATTATAGCATGTAAAAATGCACAAACTAGCACTATACAAAGTGCATAACACAAAAAGATTAATATGTGCACAGCTAAATGAAGTGCAAAAAATAAACATATTTTTGTCTAAAATAATGTATAAGTCTTTCGCCAGCTATTTCTATTTGCTCACATCATTGTCATTATCTCATCATGCATTTTATCTGCAATTTTCTTCCTTAAAACTTGACTTGATTCAACATCATAACCTTTAGACTAATTAACATCATGTCTAGCTAGATCAACATTAATTCCTATGTCATCAATATCATCTTCAAGATCCTCAAGTAAATTGTTTGATCTACTCTACAAATAAAGTTATATACTAAACAACATGCTAGAACAATTCTTGCTTGGGTTTCAAAAGAGAATGGCATGTAACCTCACAATATAGCAAACCTATGCTTTATTACACTAAATGTTTGCTCAATTACTAATTGTAATTATGAATGTCTATAATTAAAATTTTCAACTACATTCGAAGGAGACAATTTGCATCATATTCACTCAAATGATATCTAACTCCACGAAATGAGCAAATAAATTCTGGTCGATTTGGATATCCTACATCAACTAAATAAAATTTCCCTACAAAAAAGAAAAGAAAAAAGTTTCAACTAACTAGACATTAAATGTATTTAACTACATGATGTATTTGATATCTAAAGGAACTTTTAGACCATTTGGTCGAGTTATTGCATTTTACAAAATCTGTGCATTAGCAGCAGATCCTTCCAATCTACTAAGAACATACACAATTTCTATGTCAAAATTACAGGCTACTAATACATTCTAAGATAATTCACCTTTTCTATTTTTAAATCTTGCATTTTGTTCTCCATAAATGGTAGCTCTGACATGTGTCCTGTCAATAGCCCCAATGCAATTCTACACAACAATGTGTTAATAATATATATTATGTGTAAATAAATAAATACATTGATAAAATACTTACCTTAAAATACGGATACACATTTGAATTATTCCAGATTTTAGGTGGTGTTGATGATGTCGGCTTAACTAAAAGAATATGTCCCAATTTCAATATATCATTCAACATTTCATTAAATATGTGCTAATTGTCCACCCTAATCGATGAAAACATTCAATTGATACTCCATATCTTTGATTTTGTCCCACTATAACCAGGAAGATGGCAACTTTCTCTTCAACACTAATATTTTTTCCATTCAACATCACCATTTCTTGTCATAATAAATTACAAAATTGAAAGAAAACATTTTGACTCATATGATAAATCTTCTTGCAATTGTATGTTTATTGTAAATCTGAAATATCTAACAACCTTTGCACGTGTTCCTGTCATTCCTTACTATAAATTCTACTTGTAGCATTGGAAGACACATTTAAATTTTAACTTGCTATCTATATTAACAACTGTACGCAATACACTAACAATCTATATTCTTCGCCTTCAGATTATCATTCTCAACAACCTAAGCTTATCATTGTCATTCATTTCAATCTGAACAACATTATCAATGAATCATAAGTTATAATACCAATGAAAATATCACACATATACAACAACATAACACAATTAACAACATAAATTAATAATGTTCATGACATAACACCACCTTTCCCAACAATAAAAATATTGGTTTAATACAAAACAATACATAACACATTACATAACACAACTGTACACATTACAAACATAGCATAATATATATCAACACAACTGTACACATTACAGACATTACAAACAAAGCAACATGATCATCAACATCATGGTATTACTTATAATGTATTAAATTTCAACTATTTCATCCACATCTCCTCAGGAACATTCAAGAATTAAAAACATTTTCCCTCATTCTCAAAAAGGTTAATAGCCTTAAATATTTGTTGTTCACTAAGACTTACAAGTGGAAATATAATATTCATGCAAGTTGCATATTCAGATTTATTATTGTCTACCATTTTCAATTTCCTTTCTTTAGCATCTGCAATACAAGTTATAATACTAAATATTCCTTGTGCATCTACATTTTCATTATCAATTAATTTAGTAATTGATGTACTAACATTCTGAACTGTTTTGACCAACGACTCATGCTGGTCTACATGAGGTCTAGGCTGCTTTTCCTTTTTTAATAAATCAATTACTTTTATGGTTGGGAAAACACCTTGCTCTTTAGGTTCATTAGTCATAAGAACATAGCTACATGAGTTATATGTGTCTACATAATCATCATTTAAATTTACACAACCTTGAAAGTCACCCACATGTATACTAGTAGACCCAATAACTATGTTGCTTTCAAAAATTGTCTAAAGATATCATATATTAAACACGACTTTCCAGCATAATGTGCATACTCAAGATGTTGTTACAAAAATAAAAGTATAATCAATACTTTAATCATATGTGTTGTATACGAAAGTTTAAAACAAAACTATTTCTAACCTTAACAAATGAATTCTAAACTTCTTGGAGGACTTCCACATGACCACGTATGACGTCTCATCCAAATTTACTTTGATTACTTATTTTTGTATGCACCTTATACATTGTTCTCCACATTTTCATTCGATTTTCTATATTTTTTCTTAAATGTTCAGTCCACATTTTTCATTGTACAACTTGATCACTTTAGCCCATGTTTCAGATTTAATTTCCCTATCAGGTGTTTTCCCATTTCTCCCTTTTATTGCCTCACATATTAAGTCTAAAATGATCTCCTCTTATTTTACACTCCAACTAAAGTAACCTCTTCTACTAGTTTTCTTTTTCTCAATTGATATTATTCACTACAACATACTCAAAAATAAGATATGATCAATGCAAATTAAAATAAATTCTACATGCATAAAACACAACAAAAAAATATAATATAAACTATCAAAACCCATGTTTTCAATTATAAACTCTCCAATGTTTAATAATATACAAACTATTTGTAATTAAACTTTCCAAAAATAGGGTCAATAATGCAACCATTTTGTATGTGCACAAACAGGGTCGGTTTATAATTAAACTTTCCAAAAAATGACCAAACTTTTCAATTGATCCAATCTTGATCAATCAATCCAGTGTTGATCCAGTGTTTTCAATCATAGGTTCTCAAATTTGATTCAATATTGACGCAAACACAATGATCCGATGTGAAAAAAGAGTATTAATGTGAGGCAAAATACTAAAAATGAACAAAAAAAATCATCTTGGAACTATTATTGAAAGGAACGAGATCTGAATCAATGAAAATACTATATTGGAAGCTTGAAAGGAACAAGATTGAAAGAGAAAAACGCACCTTTGTGTGTTGATGGAGGAGGGGAAGAGAGAGGAGTGCGTCAAGAGAGGGTTGTTGCCGGAGAGAGCGCGACAAAGGGCGCACTAGGGTGAGAGTGGCTGCAGTGGCGAGAGCAAGTGTGCGGGCGAGCAGGCGTAGGGTCGATGGCTATGATAATGATTGAGAGAGGGTGCAGGGGCGAGAGTAGGCACAGAGGCGAGCAGGCGCAGGGTCAAAAGCTAGATTTCTACACGAATCTCATCTCTTGCATTGGGGTTTCATTTCTGCCACGTAACACTGCATGAACAATGCAACAAAAATGAGTGGAAATGAATTTAGGCTGGCACAAACATCAACATTTGGGAAATGAATAATTCATTTCCTTTTCACCCAATTCCGAGCGGCACAAACACCACCTAGAGATCAAATATCATACTATAGTTGAGTATGAAAGTTTTATATTAAGGAAAATGAAACATCTATTTATTATATGTATAATTGTTACCTTTCTTTTCACCCAAATGATGGTTAGAGTTATTTAAGAGAATAACAAGCACATGAGACTCAAGAAAATAAGTTGAGAGTTATGGTTAAAAGAATCAGAGTTGCCACCTTGTTTTTATTGAAAAAATAAAGAAAACAAAAGGAAGAAGAGAATATACTCTTCAACTCAAGAATGAGATATTAAATCTCCAAGAAAATTAAATAATCTGCTACTTACAGATAGTAAGGATTCAGGGTACTGGTGGGGAAGGTGTTAGACACCTGTAGCCAGCCTAGCATAAACTGGCCTCCCTATTGTGATTGGTGCACAAGCTAAGAAGTTCGCATGGTGAACTGAAAGGAAAGATCAAGTCGTATGATCAGGAGTTTCTTAACGTGCCCTAATCCAACTAGTCCCAAAATAGAAAAAGAGATGTAAGAAGCTAAAATATAGCTACCAAGAAATTGGTAGACTTAGCCAAAGAATAATGAATTCAACCTAGGGCCATGCGAGGACTCAAGGGAGTCAGCTCTCAAGGTACTCCCCAAGAAACTGGTAAATTCGATTAGGGTCACACGAGGACTCAAGGAATTAGGTCTTAGGGCACTCGCTAGGAAAACCAGCAAATTCTACAAAAAAACTGATAAATCCACCCAAGGGCCACATGAGGACTCAAGAAATCAAGTCTCAGGAAACTCACCAAGGCCACGATGCACAAACAGGCATTAGGCGATGGTGTAGAGGAAGGAAGAAAAAAAAAGGAAAACATGGGGGAAGTCTGCCAGCCCTAGCGAACTTCTGCCCACAAAGTATGAAAACAAAATGAATCATCCGTGCAGAGGTAGTCGCAAGGTCAAATTAGGGTACGAAGGAAAGACAGCCAAAGAGAGATAAAGCAAACGAGGGTGCCAAACATAAGGCTGGTATCCAACTCGTCTATTAGCCATCAAGCTGGAACCTAAGGTGCTGAAGGCCAGGTTCCGTACTCTACCTCAGAAAAAATGCCAAGTGTGTAACTCGTATGCCTAGGTCATAATGGGGAGAGTTGCTCGAGATGCCGGGCATAGGGGCGGCAACCGACTCATTTACCAGTTGGCCAGACAAAACCCGTACTACCAAAGGCTGGGTTTCGCACTTCACTCTATAAAGCACAAACCCGTGTGTCCAGACCGATAGACATACAAAATAGATAAAACAAAGTCAACTTAAGGAAGAGGAAAACTTGTAAGCGACCTTGAAAATACAAAACAGCATGCAAAGCAATGAAATGGGGGTGATGTCTTGCTTGGGAAAACTGGATACTAGGTTAAGTAAGGAAAACATCCTCATTCAAGGAAAAGTTGATAATAATTCCTCCCTTGTTCCAAGTGGTATACAAATGAAACAGGAAGAAGAGGGACCGAGGATGATCCCTAAGGGAGGAATGGACTTCCTTTGGTTGAAGCAATAGATGACCAAGGGGATCGGCTATCAGCAAAAAGACCTGTCTCCCCTCCCTTCCCACTGGGAAGGGGTGAAGGGGGGAGAGGACGATTAACATGTAGGAAGGTTGAGTTGGAGTCGTCGTCGACGAGCTCTCTTACACAAACGGTCAATTGTCGATGAAGGTCAGTAGTTGGGCGAATGGGTAGTTGCCATCGAGGGAGCTGAAACGTCTGGACACACAAGTAGCAATGGGATCGAAGAGTCAAACCTCTCTCTGGTGGTAAGGGGGGGGTCTATTTATAGGCCAAGGTTATAACGTTTCACGAAGTTGGATCGTCAAGTGTAAGATAGCCAAGCGTCATGCACGTTACATTGATTGGGCGACGGTTGGGCTCGCCGCGCTCTTGGAATTCTATCAAGAGGCGACGGTTGGGCTCGCCGCACTCCTAGAATTCTATCAAGAGGCGCCGACACTCTAGGCTGGAATTCTATCATTCTAGCTGAAATTCTGTCGGATTAGTCGACCTTGATTATGAAAAACTAATGCTCATTAGCTTGTTGCAATGAGTCCCCAAGCACTTTAGAAGCTATCGGCAAAAGGGTTGGAATTCCTCTATTTTGGTCGAAATTCTACCATCTCTATCGCAGAAGGCCAGGGACTTGCACTTGTGTGATAACAATTGTGGGGGACTGATCTTACACCCATTGAAGGTACATCAGGGGTGGCCAGTGGGATTTAGACATATGTCGTCTAGGTTAGAAGTTTGCCCACCTACTGTTAGACGACTAGTCCATTCTAAGGCTTAATGTTTCAGCTGTAACACTTCTGGAAGGTGTATCATAAGTGGCTAGAGAATTGGACTTATACCTCTGGAAGGTGCATCAGAGGCAGTTAGAGAATTGGACTTACACCTCTAGAAGGTGCATCAGAGGTGACTAGAAAATTAGACTTACACCTCTGAAAGGTACATCAAAGGCAACCAAAGAATTGGACTTACGCCTCTGGAAGGTGCATTAGAGGTGGCCAGTAAGAGTCGGGCAGAGAATTGGACTCACCTCTGGAAGGTGCATTAGAGGCAGCCAGCAAGGGTCGGACATCCGCCATCTAGGCCAGAATGCCCCCCTTCTGCCGGCGGATAGCTGATTTACTCTAGGAAAAATCCAACTCGTAACGTTATGAGTTTTACCCTATGGCTAACCGTAACACTACAAACTTTACTCTACGACTAGTCGTAACATTATAGATTTTACTCTACGTCTAGTCGTAACATTACATGCTTTACTCTACGGCTAGCCTAAATAAAAATGGAAGTGTCGTTAAAGGAACGAAACTTCTGTCAACAAACATCTCGTGCTAGCAAAAGTTTTGTTTAGGTGGTGGAACTGTCGATTGACCAGCACCGTTAGACAAGTAATAGATTCATTGCACGAGGGGTGATTCAACAGAGTAAGTCTGTTGTGCGAGAGGTGATACAACGAACAAGGTTGACGATGTAGTGAATAACTTAACGAAACGTGACTGCACGCCAATGCACCCGCACTTGGGGAGTGCCTACAGGCGGTGGGGGTCAGTCTTGGTTGCTATGCGTGAAGCGGAAAACAAAGTGAGGCTTCCCCCTAGGAGGTCCATATTCTAGTCGAGATAATTGGCAACCGGCCCATACTTCTGGGCTGCCTTGGCTGGCACACAGGAGTACAACACTTATACTCCACCCTAATCGTAAGGGATAGAATGTTTGACTTAGACTAACCACGATGTCAACTGCATAACTCTAAGTATGAGGGGTCAACAATAATGTGTTAATGTGCTTGGTGTATCTATTTACTATCCATGCGTTTATCATACATATGATGTAATATGTATTTGCATGTATATAGTTACTGGCTAAGGGATTTCTATTAAGTGAGGATCCTAACAAAATACTAATGAGAATTCCTTTAGGCCACAGATTTTGTGAAGTTGTGGTGAAGGTCACTTTGAAGCGATAATCAATGTTGTTTCGCTCATATGGACGAGTCAAGATGATTGAAAAGGATGTCATTTTGTGGAAATACAAAAGAACTAGAACTTGACAATAGTTTCTTGTAAACAATTATTTGTGTAATTGATATTATTAATTATTAATAACTTTTGGTACATTATATTTGAATGTGTTATTTATATGCAAATTTAAATAGGTGAATGATTTTTGAAATTTTGAAATAGGTGAATTAAACATACGTAATTTGTATGGATTTTTAAAAAACTTTTTGGGGAAAAGGTGACAATTTTTTTATCAAATTCGTCACCTCTTTACAGGTAAAAGGTGATGGCCTTTGTACCTATTTTCCATCGATTTTAAAGGTCAACATGAAAAAGTAATGGATTTTTTCAATCTATCACCTTTAAGGTGACAACAACATAGGTGACAAACTTTGAAGGGTAAAAGGTGACAATTTTTTTTATCAAATTCGTCACCTCTTTACGGGTAAAAGGTGATGGCCTTTGTACCTATTTTCCATCGATTTTAAAGGTCAACATGAAAAAGTGATGGATTTTTTCAATCTATCACCTTTAAGGTGACAACAACATAGGTGACAGACTTTGAAGGGTAAAAGGTGATGGTTTTTTGCTTCCCAATTTTCTTGTAGTGGTGTTTTATCATCTTTATGTGATTGGTCAAGTGTTATGTTTATACCTTTATTTGCATTCAATGATATATAGTTAGTTGATATATAAATTGTTAACTTCATTGTCATGTTGGCAATTGAAATGGAGCCGAATGACAACTTCCTTGAGACAATTCTCGACACATCTACACAGACCACCCCACATAGTTCGCAAGGTCTGCAACGTGCTTCCTAACCGACACAAACTAGTGTTCAATTGCCACAGCATACATTCCATTCTGGAGCTAGCAATTCACATGTCACTCAATCGTGAATATCATCTCAATGAGTTGATTGGCAAGATGACTTGATTTCACTGTTCCTTGATGTGTGCATTGACGTGTCAAATATGGAACATAAACTAGGCACACACTTTACAAGTAAGGGGTACAAACAAGTTGAAAAGCTGTTTGAACAACACATAGGTTACAAATGAAGTCGAATTAAAATAAAAAATAAGTTTTACAAACTTTGAAAAGATTGACAACTATGAAAGTTTCTTTCATCTGGCATAGGATGGAATCCCCACACCCACACTTGGTAGGGGACAAATGATCAGTGGTAAGAGAATATGAAGTAAGTATATACATTTATTACATTTAATAGTTATATTTTTACAAGCAACAAACGTATGGTATTCTTATTATTATCATTTTTCATATGTGATTTAAAAGTTTAATAACATGTTTTCATGTAGTATGAATCAGGATGTGAAAAGTTTAGGCACAAAGGATTAAAATTCAAAGATAAACTTCAAGCATTATTTGACGGAAATGTGGCAACTGGTGAGAACACATACTTTTATAGTTCTAAAAGCAACTGCTCACTTGATGTAGATAGTCTGCATACTCAACATGAGGAGGACCAAGAATTTCCCTCAGAATGGCAAGTTAGAAGCCAACAATTGAGTGAAAGAATGTCAACTTCATCAAGACGTTCATATTATTTGTCTGGGGGCAGTGGTCATACTAGTGATGATATAATAGATATGACCACACAGTAATTCATTCATCATTTACAGGTGCGTAACATGTCGACATCATCAAAAAATGTATTGAATTTATAGAACAAGATGGTGTAGATCCTAAAAGTCAAACATGGATCATCGCTATGTACAAATTTGAGAAGCAAACAATGAGGGAGATATTCCCCAAGCTTTGATCATTTGCACAACACCACTAGTTAGAAGTACAAGTAGACTTATACAATCAAATAGAAAACATATAAAATTGAATTATTAATATGTATTATGCCATCATAGAACTCATGTTTGTACCTATGTTTGCTTCAAAGTTATATGTAACAATACTTATATATGTTTTAATAAATTTTTTTATTTGTGATATTGCAGTTTCAAAGTTTGTAGTTATGACAATACTTTTCTTTAATAAAGAATGCAGCTGTTATTTATATTTTCAAGTAAAGTTTTCAATTGTAACAACAATAAATTATATTTTCTAATATACGACGAATCATCGAATCTTAACATTGCATATTTGTTTTATAAGGAATGTCGTACAAATTTAAATAATTTCAAAAAATCTTAATTATTATTTGATTTAATTATATAATTTAATTTTTCATGTACAAAATGCCTTTAAAATAAATAGTACAAACGGACTTTAGTTGAGTGTAATGTAACTCCAACTTAAAAAAATTTATCTTCAACAAAAATCTGTTATAGTACAAACAATTAAACACCGAAAAACTCTATAAAAAATTCAACTCCAACTCTAACTCTGCTACAGTGTAACTTCAGCTCTAGCTTCAATAAAAAAAGCTGTACACAAATGCTACCTAAGATGAATGTTGGGTCAAACATTTTTCGTACATTAATCAAAGAGCTAGAAGTTAATGATGAGTTGATATTTGATATGATTACGGTGAATTTAAATTGTATTGGTATTTGTGTAATGATATAATTTAAGTGTATAATATAATTATTTAAAATATAAGAATGTTGATATGATTAAAAAATATGATGACAAAATAATGAAAGTAGTGGATTGAAAATTGAAAATGTCATTATAAAAATAAATGTAATTTTAGAAATTAAGATTAGTGATAAGTAAATGAAATCATAAGGTGTGTTCACCAACTCTACTCCTTCACTTCAATAGTGGGAAAAAGTGATTTTCATGTGAAATATTTTGCAATAGGAGGAGGGAGTAAAGCGATTTCAATTATGAAATGATTGGATGAAGAAATGTAAATATCATTATAAAAATATGAGTACTTCTGAAAATTGAAAATAAATTAAGAAAAGTAGACAAAGCCTTGGACTCTATTTGACACTAGGGTGTCGTTTTTTTGTGTTTTAGCATGATTTCAAAGGTGTAGAAGGCGGAAAAACATGTGAAGATTTCCATAGGGTATTTTTGTGTTTTATATGAAAATTCCAATTGTACCCTCATCTTATTTATCTATTTACTTACTAATAAATAGCATATAATTAAAGGTAAGGATATTTTTGTCCATTTACATTCAACTGTTACTGTAAAAGAAATTGCTATAATTACTATTCATATGTTGTTTGCTATAATTACCATGTACATTAACTTTGTATGGTAAAAATTGTATCTCATCTCATTACCAAACACAACCAGTTTAACTTTGAGAGCACTAAAAAGTATTTTTTTTAACTCTTCTTTCCAAACACGATCTTTGCATTTTCAACTCTCGTGCCGTTCGAAAAGATGGGTTACGAGAATTGATGTCTTTTGATATTTAAATAAGTGATGTTAATGTTGAAATTATATTTTTTAATGTAAATGTGATTGGATGTCATGATAAGATTAATAAGAAAAAAATATCTCTAGGATCTATCTACCTCGTCATAATGTTGAGTGTGATTTTTACATTTAAAATGAGTGTTTCTAAATGAAGCCTTAAGAATGAGTAGAAAAATCACTTCTTCTAACAAACAAGGTAATGACGAAAGTGATTTTTAGTGTGGAAGAAAAGATGCAAAAGCTATCTTAGAAATTCACCCATGTCGTTGTTATGACATTAGGAATAATTTTTAGATAGAAGAATGATATTTCTAAACGTAGCCTTAATATCAAGTGAGAATGAGGGAGCTTTTTTTTTACTCCTAGCTTTTGAGAGTGAAAAAAATGATTTTTAGGAGAACAATTTTGAAATAGAATGAAGGGAAGAATAATTTTGATAATAGAAAAAGTAGATCGAGAAATGTATATATCATCACGAAGTTAATAATATTTCTAAAAGTTGAGAATAAAGAAAAAAATGAAGCCTAATTTAGGCATCGTTCACTTCTCTTACTCTTAACTTTCAGAAGTACTTTTAACTTCATAATGACATGTATATTCCTTAATTTACACTTTTCATTATCAAAATTACTTTTTTCTCTCTTCCTATCTCAAAATCGTTTGCTTAAAAATTACTTCTTTCCACTTTCAAAGTGTAGAAGTGAAGTTGATGAATGATGTTTTAAGGTGTATTTGTTGTAGATGTAGAATTAGGTGATGTGAGGTTCACATTTTTCAAGAAATTACATGATATATAATGTAAGTGTTTTTGTATGTTTTTTAGTGTAGAATGTTAAAATTGTTTAACAAATATTACCGTAGATCGTTACAATGCATAGTGAAAAATTAAGATGTATAATGAATAATTTTACAACAAACATCATTCCTTGTTTCACTCTTACACTTTGAAAGTGGAAAAAAGTGATTTTTAGGAGAATGATTTTGAAATAAAAAGAAGGAGAAGAGTAATTTTGATAATAGATGAAATAGATTAAAAAATGTGAATGTCATCGTGAAGTTAGTAGTACTTTTAAAAGTTGAGTGGAAAAGTTAAATGATGTTCGAAAAAATTTATCCTCCAATTACTAGGCACTATTAAATCTGTACAGTAATTTATCGAATATGAAATTAGATTCTTATAGTAAAATATTATTTTTTAAAATATTCTTTCAATAAATATCTATTGATTCGTAGATTTAAAAAATTAACTTAAATAAAAAATCAACAAAATAAAATATCTATTCAAAATAATGAATTTTTTTTTAAAAAAGGTGAAATTAAATACATACATATTATAACAATATTATTATAATAAAAAAATTAATAATTTTTTTTTGTAACACAGATCTCCCACTGAAACGATGGAAAGGAGAGACGCATGTCCCATCAAATAAAAGTTTTTTTAAAAAAAGATAAATCAGAAAGTATGCAAATTGGTGAATCTTTGGTAACAATTATAACAAAATAATCACTCAAAAATCTTTACAGTCCAACGAAATCTTGATTCAAAATGATAAAATAAAACACATGCATATTATGATTAAAAAAAATATATATTTATAATACTGTAAAAATTTATTTCAACATCGTAAAAAATATTTTTATTATAATAAAAAATATATAATTTTTTTAACGTTAATTTTTTATTATTAACGTTTAAATTAAAAAAAATTATTAATTAAAAAAAATCGTTTATTCACTAGACCTCAAAAAAAAAAAATCGTAATTAAAAAAACTCATTATCATTATTATCTTTTTTATAAAAATAAAAATATTTAAAATATAAACTACTGGTCCTTTCATCGTTATACGTAGGGAAAAAATCGTACTAAAATCTTCCTAATCAAACGAAACCTTAGATCGAGGAGCGGTGAAAGGAGGTGGGGGCAACGAAGGAGGAGGAGGAGGAGGAGGTGCAGAGATCGATGGCGCCCTCCACTGCAGTGGTCTGTCTGCAACGCACTCACCAAACCAACCCATCAATCAAAGCTTTTGCATCTTCTGTCAGAGCAGCAGCAGCAGCAGCAGCAGCGAGCGGGACTCACCGACCATCTGCTCCCATCTTCACTTCTCCGCTCGCACGAGCGACCCAGACCCGGCCTTTCCCTCCCTTCTCTCCCTCCTCTTCCACCTCCTCCTCGGAAAGACAAGTTTAATGGTGGTGGATCTGGTCGTGGAGATCGATGTTGTCGTTGTTACCATCTGTACCTCGAGGACCCACGACGGGCAAATGGTCGGTGACGGAAGGAGAAGGTGTGAGTAATCGGTAAAAACCCTGCAATAACCATGTATGGGTGAGGAAGGAGAAGAATTAAAGAAAAAAGAGAAGAAGACGAAGATGAAGTGAGCCCTCTCGTCGGTGGTCTGACGAAGGCAATACTTACCGGTGACATTGGTAAATATAATAATTATAAAATTTGGAAGTGTTAATCGAATCAGGTTTAATCATGTTTGATAATATGATTTTTTCACGTATTATAATTTTTAAAAGTGAAATAAATTTTCTTAACATCATCAATTATTAATATCTATGAAATAAATATTCAAATATAAATTTCTTTGATGTGATAGATTGATGGAAAAAATGAATTTTGATTTTTCTAATTTTTTATCATACATAACAAGAGATTTACTGATAATTTCAATATTTTCAGAAACATGTGAGTAAATTTTTAATATTAATAGAATGTACTTGATGACAAAAGATTAAAGTTAAAGTAAGATATATTAGAAGTCTTGATGTGTATCAAAGATTGAGAACTTGCACGATTTCGTAAAAAAAAGATTAGATAGTTTGATGGAAGAATTTTATGATAATTTTAATTTGTAAATGTAATTTTTTTTTTTTTTTCAAATTGTAATAATGTGAATGTAATTTTATATTAATTAATTATTATTTATGTAATATAATTTTTTTAATTATTTGTAAGTCAAATTTGTACATTTCATATCAAAAATAACATTTGTAATTTTTTTCATAAACATAATGATATTTTTTTTAAAGTTGTATAAATTACATGTAGATTGATGGTTTGAAATCTTATATTAGATGTTTTATATTAAACTTATTATAATTATATAAATATATAATACTAATATTATATTAATTATTTAATAAAATAAAAAATAAAATTAGATTAGTAGCTTCTTAAGTAGATGAATCTAGTTGAAGCTAAGATGAATCTAGTTGAAGCTGATAAGTAGCCTCTTAATAATGAAATTAAATGAAGATATCAAATAAATTATAAGTAAAATAACATCAAAGTTTTACGTAGAAAACTTTCTTGATGTGATGAAGAAAAATCGTGATACTTATTGATCCACTTTTAAATTTTTCATTGTAATTAATTGGGTACAAATAGGTAAATTCTTTAGCAATTAATTAGAGGCATCATACATTCACTATTATCTAGTATTAAGGGTATAAAAACTAACAACACAAACAAGAGGTACACAGATTACCTAATTCAACTGTCTACATTTCAGAAATTTTTGCTATTATTATACAGCCCCTAAAATTACAAAACTTAATAAGAATGAAGATCCACAAATCTCTAGAAAACCATTGAAAAAATTTCGTCAAAATAAATTTCGTTTCACTCCTCAAACTAACATTCTAACAATGGTATGTATTGCAAAATTGTACAAATAAAATCCTTTTAAAACCTTCTTTGAATTTGATTTTCTACTATTTTGATCTTCGATCCAATTGTCTGATCTGAAGAATATCAAACTATAGCCTTATCATTAAAATCTCAACTCAAGTTGACCACAAATGCTTCTCTGATCGATCTTATGATCAAAGTAGTGTAACAAGAAAAGAGGTAAACAAATTTGCAGCCATCACTCATCTTGAGAAAAGTGTATTGTTTTTGTTTTCTTTTCTTCTTCATAAGTCTTAATAAAGTTTTATAAGTAAATTACGCCAAAATATCATAGAATCATCCTCACGAAAACCCAACAAAAAAGGGCTTCATCAAGTGGGTTGAAAATTGAAGAAGAAGCCTGCAGATTTGAGGGTTTGAAATGGCGCTCTTTGCTGTCTGCAGTAAATTTTTAGATGATGGGTTTTGGCGTGGGATGTGTATGAAAGCTTCACCACTCCCCCTTCTTCCTCCTCCTTCTCCTTCTCCTTCGCATGATCATCATCATCATCAACCCACCATCATCAGATTGGATCTCTTCCTCTTCCTCTGATGATTCATTCGTTCCAGGTACGTATATCTGCTTGTGGTGAAGATCCTGCGCTGCTCTTTTTCAGCCACCGTATGATGGGTTCATTTTTGTACGTGGAATTGAATTTTCAATTCAATTCTCATGTATTACTGATTTGTGTTAATAGAAATGAATTTAATTTATTTTTATTAATAATATTTATTTTTTAATTTAAAACGTAAATAAAATTCAGATTTATAATATACGAATCGTTTAGAATTCAACCATTTTCAGTTTTCTCATCCGCTTCACTGTCAAAATTTAGAAGCAGCAAAGCACTGTGGGAGGAGTGCAGAAAAGCTCGTTCTTCGAATTTACAATTTGTTTTTTTTTAAAAACGAATATTAACTTCGGTTTCGGGCCCGGTCCATGTTCAGCTTCGGAGTTGGGCTCAGCTCACTCGCTCATTTTAACCTAATGATTCATTTGTTTTAACTTTAAAGATCCGTTTCTTAAATAAAAATTTAAGAAAAAAATAATTTCGTAAATAAAATTTTTTTTTAGGACTGACCGTACCTATTGTAAAAATTTTAAAAAATTTATAATTTTTTATATTTTAATATTTCAAAAAAATGCCCATGCTCCTCCATATCTAAAGTGTGTCGATGGTTTTGTTTGTATTCATATCATTTATGAAAATTAAATTAAATTTAATTTAATTCTATAGATTACTTATTTTTATCGATAAGTTAAATTGAATTTAATTTATTTTCGTTGATATTATTCACTTTCCAGTTTAAGATAAAAATGAAGTTCAGACTATAAGGTTTGAATTGTCTAAAATTTAACCAATTTGAACTTCTTTGCTTACTTCTATTTAACTACGAGAATTTTAAATTTTTTTTAAATTTTTTAAGATACACAAACAATTGAAACTAATTAAATATAATTCTAATTTTATTATTTAAATTACTATATAATTCTTATTTTATTCACGAAATTAGTTAAATTTTAGTTTTATCAAATACACGTTAAATGCTTTTCTCGTTTAACCATGATAACATAAAAATTGTTATTATTTTTTTATGTTTATTTCATATTTTCAGATATTATATATTATTAAAAAAAAATACACGTGACAAACCCTACCCCCCACGTGCTTGTGCCGTGACTACAAATAGCGACCGCAACGGACACGCAGGGGCAGACAGTGCCAGTCTGCCACCTCCCAAATTCCCGAAGAAGAAACGAGAAATCCAGCAGCGGCAGACGGCGGCAATGTCGATGATCCGTCCACTCCTGGCGGTCGCCGTCGTCGCATTCCTCTCCCCGGCCTCCGCCTTCGACCGCTACACCATTGGCGGCCGCCAGGGCTGGAACCCCGGCGTCAACTACTCCCTCTGGAACAACCACACCCGCTACCACATCGGCGACTGGCTCGGTCTGCTTCCCTCCCTCCCTTTCCTGTTTTTCCTTAGATCCGTCGCCTGCGCTAAGTGTTCTTACTTTCTTTTCAGTTATTCCTTGTTACCTGCCGTTCCTGCAAGTTCTGTGCCTCGTTTGAGGTTTGTTGCTTGTTGCTGGAGCGTGTATTCGGCTACGTGTTGTTGCGATTATCGTTGTAATCGAAAGTTTTTTTTCCGTTTCGGCAATGAGCGTTGTTTCTGAAGATATTTTTGTGTTGTTGAAGCGTTTTTCCTCTCTTTTTTCTTATTTTCTTTTCAGTTATTCCTCTTGCAAGTTTTGCATCTCGTTTGAGGTTTGTTGCTTGTTGCTGGAGCGTATATTCCGCTAGGTGTTGTTGCGATTGTCGTTGTAATCGAAAGTTTTTTTTCCCTTTCGACAATGTGCGTTGGTTCTGATGATATTTTTTAGTGTTGTTCAAGCGTTTTTTTTTTTTTTTTTTTTTTGCCTTTTTGTATCAGTTTGCGATTGCAGTGTGTTGTATCGTTTCAGGTGTACTCTGTGTGTTGCGGTTGTTGATTATTTTGCTTTTCTTCTCCTCCTGATTTGTGGTTGTTGTTGTCGGTGGTGAAGTGTTCCTGTACCAGCCGAACATGGCGGACGTGATCCAGGTGAACAAGACGGGCTATGAGGCGTGCTCGGCCGAGCACCC
The DNA here is from genome assembly GCA_024699675.1 of Amphibolis antarctica. Taxonomy (NCBI): domain Eukaryota; kingdom Viridiplantae; phylum Streptophyta; class Magnoliopsida; order Alismatales; family Cymodoceaceae; genus Amphibolis; species Amphibolis antarctica. The sequence goes on along the minus strand of JAMKPZ010001654.1, from coordinate 11,536 downwards.
AATCACAAACTACAGCAAAGGGAGGAGCTATGCCTTCCGGCTCAACCACACTGGAGATTTCTACTTCATTTGTAGTAAAGGATACTGCTATCAGGGAATGAAGATCCATATCCATGCCGAGGTGCCTCCACCACCATCACCACCGCCTTCGTTGTCAATGAATCATTCTGGTGCCAGATCTATTGTCGATTCGGTTGGACGAAATGCGTTGCAGGTGCTCGGCATTGCTGCTTCTGTATCTGCTGCCCTTCTAAAGTCCATATAGAGGTATTTTCGTGGTTTCTTTTTTGGTTTTGGTTATGGTTACTTTTTGAATTTGGAAGGATAGTGGTGATTTTGGGAGATCTAGGATATTTATCTGCGATCAATTTTGTTGCTGGCCGGCTATCATTTTCGCTGCCAATTCTCTTTTTCTTTGACTTTCGGCCGTCTCTGGCAACTAAAAATATTTGTTTTCAAATTCACACATTTATTAAACGAAAAGGTTCCTGAGTCCAAAATTTTGACGTTCAGATCTGTTAGGAGCTCACCATCAGATCTAAATGATCTAATTTCTTGATTGTCTCACATGTTTTATGTCATGGTGTATCGGATTTGCTGGTAGAATGGTATAAACCTCTCAAAAGAAAACCGGATGATAGTTTGATGATTTCATCAAAAGAGAGTAAAAGTAGAGACACACTCCGTGGTACATCCTACAGTAAAAAGAAGAGATAGCAGGCATATGCAAATTAAATAAGGGAAAAAAAGAAATAAGACATCTATTAGTTATGTAGTAGAAAAACTGTGCATTGTATTGCAAGTATTGACTGATGAAGTTTCTTTGTATTATCTTATTATTGTAGAATATCATGTTGAGTTTTCCTTTCAATGAAAACTGCTGGTATGTATGTTTCATGAGTAGCATGAAAAACTATGATGCATTCATTTGTTGTCAAACATTTATTATTATGTTGTTGATACAAAACCCTTAATTTTTACTTGTGTTAAATTATATAAATTTAAATCTTTTCTTACAATTTTGAATCAAATAGGTTTAGACATTCTTATACTTATTTTAATTTCTTCTACATTAATTAATTCTCTTCTCCTAGTTGGTGTATCCTTTGACCTCCTACTACCAAACAACTTAAGTTGATTTTATTTTCGATTAGTTCAACTACTACTCTATGCTTGATAGAATCATTTTAAACTTATTCCTGATTGTATTAATCTTCATTCTTTATATATATATAAGACTTATATCTTTGGTAGAATCATTTCTTAAACTTATTCCTTATAGAATTAAGTTGAGCAACATAAGAAAAAGTCTTAACATGATTAACCTCATATGTTTGGGTAAAGCTACAAGCCATAAGATAGGCCTTATACCTATCAATTGAACCATTCGTCTTAATAGGGCAAGGTACCAATTCTCATGTACTTTGGGACCACTAGGCATTTACTTCTTTATCCGTAGTTGTCTTCCAACATGGTTGCCATATTGCTTTCTGATAAGTCTTTGGTACATACTCAAAAGATATAATAAGGGAAAATGTATGATAGGAGGAACTAAAATGATCATAAGAAACAAATTCAGAAATGGGTGATTAATTTAGGCTCTTATACCTTTTTGTAGAGCAATTGATAGGTCCTAGGTGGTCACTTTAGGGCCGACATCAGAAGTTGAGGTAGAATAGAGATGGTGGTGGATTTTTTCATTGTTGATACACCTATAAAGAATGAGTGGAGACATTGCTATCATTACTACTTATGGGAATAGGTACAGGTAAGAGAATGCTATTAGGCATCTCAGGGGCTTCAGCAAAGTTAGCTTACGACTTAAAAAAGATGATACCAACTGAGACATAGTATTTCCTATTAAGATGATAGCATCAATATCTTATTTGAGTCTAGGAATAATCAATAAAAACACACTTGACGATGTGAGGGGATAACTTGTCTAAATCTAGGGAATGATTGTGTATAAAGGCAACACAACCAAATACATGAGGAGGTAAGGAGAACAAGTCAACATCTGGATTAAGATGACGTAGAGGATTATAAATAGCATACAATTTGCAAGATATGACACAATAAAATCAACATCAGACTAAAGATATTTGGTACTTCCATCCAAATTAAGAGAGTCCTAGCAATATCCAAAATGTATGGGTGTTTGCACTCTGTGACCTTATTTTTTTTGTTAAATTTGAGGACAAGTAGTTTGGTAAACAACACTAAGAGGCACAAAAAGCCTGAAATTCTTCCTAACAAATTTCAAGCATTATTAATGTGCAAAAATTTAGGAGTGAAAGAATATTGAGTTTTAATTTTGGTAAATTTTTTTTTAACAATGGTAAACACATTCTCACGATCTTTTAGGAAATAGACCCATGACACACACTGTGTAATTTTCAATGAAAACAATGTAATAATGATAACTAAACATGGACATGATTAGGGCCCCAAAAATCATAATGCACAAGATCAAAAGTACCTTTTCTTCACATAAGCTGAAGATAACGAAAAGTAGCATGACCATATTTGTCCAATTGACACGATTCATACCCAAAAGGAGAAATAAACATCTAAGGCAAAGTCTTTTTAAGTATTTCTAAAGATGGCAAGTGACTTAGCTTGTTATGCCATAATGTAGATGACTCCATAATAGCCTGCAGTACAACCAATCTGCATGGTGGTGTATCACAAACCAGAATGTACACACCATCAATTCGTTTACGACCTAAATGATTTCTTGTCTCTATTTGTAGGTCCTGAAAAAGACATTACATTGAGGCTAAACAGGTTGAATGTGTCAACCTATTTGTTAAATGTGCCGAGCTTGTGTTTGATTTTTTAACACATTTATTTAACATGTTGGGCTCAGGTTTGGTTTAATCAAGTTGGGTTGTAATTTTGTTAGTCCCAAATCCAACATGTGTACCCATTTTATCACCCTAATTATTGGTGGATATGTCAATTTGAAGTCAGTACCACTATAAGTAGTAGCATGCCAACTTGACTTTTTCTAATCTGCATGATTTTTTTATCCTTGTTTTTATGAACTTAATTTCCATCATGATTGCTTGATTATGAATACATCTGTAATATTTTTGTACAGATCTTTTAAATGTGTCTACCCTTGCTTGTACAAAATGCATATCAAGATATTCTCCGGTTTTTTAAAGGTTTAGCTCTATTATTTTCCTATTTAATTTCAAATACAAATTTAGAAATCAAACATGATAGTTTGTTTGTTTGCATTGCCTTTCAATATTTTACTCTTGTTTCTTAAGCCCAATGGTCATTTGGCTATCCCATTCCTTTTATGTATCTCACTTTCTATTGTATTTTTTCGGAAGAAAAACAAATTGCTGCAATTTTTATCTTATTGGCATGCTAAAATTTTCTTGGCGTGCTCTTCTGCAACAAGTCCAAATTAGCACTTCTATCAATCTCTCATTTTTGTGTTTTTCTGTTTTATTCCCGTTATACGTGTAGCTAACGCAATGTGCTTCTACCTCATTAATCTATACCCACAATTGCTTGTTCTTACTGACTGCAGGATCAGATCCTAAATTTCGAAGATGTCTGGTGTTTTGCTCTTGTTGTTAATTTGTTGCAGGATAGTATCAATATGCTTTTTTATCTCATCAGTTGCTTGAACCTGGACCATGGTGGTAGCTTCTCTCTTGGTCTTCCCATGCATGTCTGCAGATATTTTAGTTTCTCATTTTGGCTTCATCATTTTCTGTGTTCTCTAAGCGTTTCCAGCGGAGTTGAGAGGCCTACCTTGAATTGTGTGGTATGTCTTATTCTCTCTCCCTCTCTCTCTCTCTCTCTCTCTCTCTCTCTCTCTCTCTCTCTCTCTATTTTGTGAGTTGTTTCATTAGAATATGGGGCAAAGCTCCCGGATATGATGTGTTGGTGAAGGTCCAAGGAGATTTTCCTTTGGACGCAAAGTCTTAGTACTTGGAATAATTACATGTGTTTTTGTTCTTTTCTGTGGAAGTCCTCTTCCTACCCTCCTCCTAAAAGCTGTGCTTCTTGTCATGAAAATGGTAATAATTTTGCCCCTGAACGTACACATCTTTTTAGAACGGTGGACAAACTGTTGTTTTCTTGTTGTAGTCCTTGTCGCAGATTGCATTTTGGAGATTTTGGGAGGCAAGTGGGTGGTAATTGTTTCTCACCTTATCGGTATGGTATAAAATGTTGTTGGGTGATCAACAATTTTATTAGAGGTTTGAAGTTATGTAATTGGCTAGGAATTGAGAGAAAACATTTAAATTTTTATAATTTTATCAAGGATCTAGTCATAAATAGAAATACATAAAGGAAAAAGCTTAGCATGTTGCTATTGATCTCTCTTTTGTGAACAAAGTTTAGCTGCTTATTATTGACTAAAAAAAATTAGATTATTGCATTATCACGGCGCTCTTGAGAATAGGGATGCAACCCATGGGAATGGACATGTTTTGAGTAGCATGTTAATCACTAATGGCATTGTGAAAATGGGATCCTCGCAAAGTATGAGATGATTGTTGACATTATGCTAAGAATCTTGTACTGGGAGTGCACAATGCCCTCTTTTAGTTGAAAAATTGTGGAATATTTTTATCCTTGGTTGTGTTGATATGAAAAATGAGATTAGTCAACTCTAGGGTTTATTCTAGGTGGGTAGAGATGTCAATTAAGTTGTGTCGGGTGAACTTAACATGGTTTAGTACAATTTGTGTTGGTTATGACACAATATGAATAATTATGTGTTGTGGGTTGTATTTGGATTGACTTTTAGTTGGTTTGTGTTGGCTCAATATGACATGATTGTTGGCATGAAATTGGCTTGGCATGGGTTGCACGATTGTTGGTGGGTGGGGGATTGGGGGTAGCAATTTGTGCAGGTGTGGCAACAGTCGTCGAGTGGGGGATAGACGGTGGCAACGGTCAGTGGGTGGCAACAAGCGGTAGCGATGGTAGCGATGGCAACAGGCGGTTGGTCAACATTGTGTCGTTAATTGGATCGTATTTGGGTTGGTTTATTGGTGTTGTAGGTTGTGTCAACATGACACATAGTATTGTGTCATGACATGATGGACATGTCTAAGTGTAACTACACCCAATTATATGCATCATTGTAAGTATAACTCAAGGCCCATGTGCTGTTAGTATCGCTCTTCTTCAATAAAGGGAGGTGGGTAGTAAAAATTAATTATTTTTACTTTAAATATGCAAGTACCACTTCATCATTTGAATGTATTTTAGTTTTGAAGAGTTCTTTACAAGATTAACACTCAATATTCTTTAAATGTTTTAAATACTAATACTCCAGTTTAATGATTTTGATAAACAAAGTTTGAATAATATTTATAGGTGGTTTATCATTGACAGTTATGTCCACCTTAAGTTTTTGTTTTTCTCTTTAGTAGAATATCTTTGGCTGAGACAAGGGTCTAATTAAAATAACGCATACATGAGAAAAGGAAGGGGATTAAGGTTTTGTTCGGAAGGAAGAATTTTTAAAGTGATTTTTTTGTTACAATCATCATGAAAGATCCATTGGTTTGTACATTTTTTGATATTTTATTTTTTTAAAAAAAAGTTTAATGTGATGGAAGACGTGCCTCTCTTTTTCGCGGTTTTAGCAGAAGACCTATTGGTTATAAAAAAAATTAATAATTTTTTGTCATAATAATATTTTTATAATATTTACGTATTTAATATTAAAAATATAAAGAAGAATTTGTTCCATTTTTGAGAACAAACTCTAACAACTGGCGGATGGGCAGATGATCAATGATGGGGATGTGATTTGGGTGAGTTGAGAACAAACCCTAACTATCAGCATAGGTGGATGAGTGGATGGTCGATGACGGAGATGTGATTTGGGTGAGTTGAGAAGAAACCTTAACTATCAACACGGGTGGATGGGCGGATCGGTGGATGACTGACGATAGGGATGTGTGGATAGCGATGGAGATGTGTGGATGATGATAGGGATGTGTGGACGATGACAAGGATGTGCGGACCAACTTCCTTGCTCAAAGTCCTTGGTTGTTGGAAGGGAGACAAGGGGGTTGTGTCTCATGGAAATTAATAAAAAAAAAATTTTAAATTTTTTTATTATTATTGAAATATTAAAAATTTAATTTTTTTAATTTTTAAAAAATTAAATGTAAATTTTCATACATAAATGATGTTATAAAATTTTTTATTTTCAGAGTTTTAACTCAAAAAATTTCAAAATTTTTCTTTTCATTAATTTTTAAGAAGTACAAACACCTTATTTCGTTTTTTTTCACATTAGAAATTTGAGAAATAGGAATTTTTTTTTAATACAATGAATTAATAAAAAATTAATTTATTATTATTTTTAGTTGATGTATTTTATTAATTTGATAATTTAAATTCGAATCTATGTTAAAATATTTTACACTTATGTACAACTTTTTTTTTTTTTTTGATTCTTCGTGATGTGTACGGATAACGTTGAAATTATCTTTTTTCTAGATTTTTTATTTTCTTTTTCAAATTTTCGTTTTTTACCGAGATTTTCAATGATCCAAAAACCCCTTTACATTCAAATATATTTATTAGAGGTTCGTGCATCTTAACAAATGTGAGAAAAGTTTAAATTTTTTTTCACCGTAAATATATATTTAAAAAAGTTTTTATAATTGTTAAAATTTTTATCACGGACTCTTCTAATTTTTTATATTTTATCTAATCTTCTTTAATTATCGTAGAACTTGTGATTATATAAAAAATATGAAATTATATTTGAAATGTAAAAATATAAGATATTGGTAAAGTTTGTTTAAATTAATTTTTTAAAATTTTTGTAAGTAGTACAAAAATTTTAAATTTTTTTTATTTCTTTATTATTTTTATTTTTATTTTTTAAATTTGTGATATAAAGGAGTATACCAAAAAAATATTATAATTAAAATTAAATATTAATTAATTTTTAAAATAATGTATAAAATCAAACGTTAATGTTTGTGTGGAGGTGATCCTCCGCTCCGCTTCCATGGCCGCCGGTCCGAACCTGCTGACCTCACGGCGACCACCGCCGCCGTCTCCTCCTCCTCCTCCTCCTCCTCCTTGCAGTTCCGGCATCGTCTCCGCCGTCACCAGCATCCTTTCCTCCCAGACACCATCATCACCCGCCCTGCGGACTCGTGTCTCCACATTCCTCCCTCACATCACGCCGTCCATCCTCACCGCCATCATCTCCAATTCTAACATCGACCCAAATCGGCTGTCGTCCTTGTACCAGCTCTACGCCTGCCACCTCTCACCTTCCGCTTCTTCATCTTGCCTCCTTCCTGCCCTCCTCGCCCTACTCCCTTTACTCCTCCGGACCAACGACTTCGCGCAGGCGAAATCCCTCCTCTCGTCCTTCATCTCCGCCGACACCTCAAACGCCCTCCACCGCCACCTCCTCCACCCGCTTGCCCGCCTCCCTCCACCCTCGAGGTCGCTTCTCGACACCTCCGTTGCGGTCTACATAGGCCACAGGAGACCCCACCATGCTCACCAGATCTTCAAGTCCATGGTCCGAAGGCGCCACAAGCCCTCCTTCCTCACCTGCAACACGCTCCTCATCGCTCTCGCAAGGTCCAATTCCCCTGCTAGAGTTGCCCGAGAGGTGTTCAACGATATGGTTCGACTAGGCGTTGTTCCTAAAACCACGACTTTCAATATTCTGATCTCCGCCTTTTGCTCTCGGTTCATGTTCAAGGAGGCGGTCGAGGCCGTTTCAGGGATGGAACGGCATGGCTGCCAGGCGGACCGTGTGACTTACACCACCTTGCTTGACGCCTACAGCAAGAAAGGCATGCTCTTGGAGGCTAAGAATCTAATCATGGAAATGAAGAGAAAGGGTCTTCATCCCAACAGATACACGTACAATACGCTTGTGGCAGCACATTGCCGGACCGGCCAGTTGGGCGTGGCAATGCAGTTGCTGGAATTGATGAAAAAGGTTGATGTTTTGCCGGACCTGTGGACATACAATTCCCTGATTAGTGGGCTCTGTAGGAAAGGGAACCTGGAAGAGGCATTTCGCTTTAAGGATGAGATTCAGCGGATGGGAATGGCTCCAGATACCGTTACTTACTGTACATTGATTAATGGGTGTTTTCAGTGGAAAGGAAGTGCAGAGGCAATGAGAATTTTGGAAGAGATGAGGGACAAGGGTGTGAAGGTGAGCACCGTGACATACAATGTGTTGGTCAAGGGTTTGGCAAGAGAAGGTAGGATGGATGGAGCAATAGCGGCGTTAAGGGAGATGGAAGCCGAGGGACTGTTGCCAGATCAAGTCACCTATAATACACTTATTAGTGGACAATGTAAAGATGGGAAGACCAGTGAGGCATTCAAGGTTATGGCTGAGATGGTTAGGAAGGGAATAAAGATGGACACCTTCACACTTAACATTGTTCTAAACAATCTGTGCAAGGAGAGGAGGTTGAATGAGGCGTGTGAGTTGCTACACAGTCCTCCAAGAAGAGGTCTGGTGCCTGATGATGTCAGCTACAGTACTGTGATGATGGGGTATTTTAGGGAGAACAATGTGGCCAAGGCACTTGGACTTTGGAATGAAATGAAGAACAAAGGCATACGCCCGACCGTTGAAACATACAATGCATTGATCAACGGGCTTTGCATTTCTAATAGAATTGAAGAGTCTGTGGACAAGTTGGCTGAACTTCTTCAAGCTGGGTTGGTGCCAAATCAGAAGACATATAACACGCTAATGACTGCATATTGTAGGAGAGGAGATTTAGAGAAAGCCTTCCAGTTTCTAAAGAAAATGGACCGTGTTTGCAAGCCAGATGTAGTCACGTGCAATATTCTTCTACAAGGACTGTGCAATGCTGGCAAGGTGGACAAGGCTCTGATGTTCTTCAACAACTGGGTTTCAGAAGGGAAGACTGTAGATGCTATTTCTTATAACACATTGATTGGTGGCCTATGCAAACAAAATGAGTTGGATATTACCATGATTCTTCTACTGGAGATGAAGAAGAAGAAACTAGGACCTGATCCTCATACTTACAATTTGGTTATTTCCACACTTTCCCGTGCAGGGAGAGTTGATGATGTACATAAACTTGTGATTGAGATGGTTGAAAGTGAAAAATCACCCAAAACAATTGATATGCATGGGCTGAAGGAAGTAATTGCTGAATCAGGACGTGAAGAAGTGGGAAAAAAGTCATCTGATCATTACAGTCATGGACACGGTTTGGAATGCAATGCTGGAATGGTATATTCAAAGCAAATAAATGAGCTTTGCAACCATGGACACTTCAAAGAGGCCAAACAGATTCTGGAAGAAACGTTAGAGAAGGGGATTACTTTAGATAGTTCAACGTTTATCACTTTGATGAATGGGTACATTACATGGCAGAAAAGGATGACAAAAGGAGTATAGGTATGCTTATCTATCACATAATGCCTCTTATGCTTTTAAGTATATCTGCCCATTACAGCTTATGCTGACACTCCAGATGAAGAAACTTATCTAGCAAAGCACTCAAGGTATTTCCAAAACTTTTCATCTAGATGGTAAGTAGATTTTATATTGTTTCGTATTTAATTTCCTTAAGGCATTTCTGCTGCATTTTTTCCTGATGTGTTTTGTTGATGAGAAAAAGGTGCATCGGAAAAGTACGAAACATTAAAAAAGAAACAGGAAGAAAAAGGACAAAAAGAAAGCTTCATTATCAGAAAAAGGCAATGTCGTCGAAAATTTCTTGTGCTGCATTAATTCAGAGGAACAAGTAAGATTGATTTTATTCAATTTCCCGATGAGTAGAGTAACATGTCACTTTTATGAGATGGTGGAACTTCTTCTAGAGTATCTATTAGTTCCTTTTCTTTGTTCTTGAAGAGGACGTGTCTTCCATTTTAGTTGATGGATACTTCTTTGATTGCACTTCTATAAAAAGGGGAGAATTATGACTCTGCTTTGAGATTAGGGACTTGTGCTCCTGAACTGAGACCATTTAGGTGACAGCTAAAGAGCTCAGAAAAAAAAAAGAGCCTGATCTTCTACTCATCCTTTTTTTATAATGGTGTTGTCTTGATTCAAAAACAAGACTTATTCCTTTATGATAAGGTACAAAGCTAATTATGTCATTCATTGTTGGTGATCTCTTAGTTATCTTATTAAGATGGTTTGATGCCACAACTAAAACCTTATCCCAAGTTTATGACCTGAAAAGCTCGCTGGACTCTTTTAGGTGTATATCCTATTAGAAGTTGATGTATTCTGCAAATTCCTTTACTTGCATCTTTGATTTTCACATTGGCTTGTAAAATTGATTAGAGGTGCATGCTTTATCATTGTGTTACATATAGAATTATCGAGTATGTGTGCTTGGGTTGTAAAAAACAGAAAAACCAACCTTTTAAACGCCATTTAAATATTTTTCATCCCATTCCTTTATTTTTTGAAAAGAAAAGGGAAAAATGGATTGGGAAAAATTGCCATTCTTCCATTTAACCAGCCATTTTTCTCCTACCTGTAGCCATTTTTTAATTTTTTAGATTTCAGCTTTTGAGTTATTTTCATGAATACAATATCACTTTTCTGTTACTTATTTTGTTGTTTGTAACTTTGATTATACTTTTTATATGTTTATTTTTGAATTTAAGTATTTACCCTAAGTGACAATTACACATAATAAAAATATGTTTTTGAAATTGTATTAGATGCAATTGAATTATAATTTACTTTGTTGAATTATTTTGATGTTTGTGACCCTTGTATATTTGTAAATGTATTCATATTTATTCATTTTTTCAAAAAACACCTGTTTGAACACCCTCTTTTTCTGAAAAATCATTTTAATTTTCAATCCATATAATGTCTCTTTTGTTTTTTACAACATTGGGGACAACATATCTTGTACACTAATCAATGCAATTTTTTTTGGTCATATCTAGAAATGACTCCATCACAACCTGGTTTTCCTTTTTCTTATTCTGCGTGACTAAGTTTAGAGAATCGAAAAATAGGAAAACCAAATTGTTGGTTTGTCTGTGCAGTGCATCTATAGATATGGAAGCTATGACATGATTTCCTAGGATTTATTATCAAAAACCATATTTTATGTGTAATGTGTTTTTTTTCTTAATTGCTTCATTTCAGTTTTTACTTGATTGTCATTGATTCTTATAATCTCAATTTGTGTTTTCATCAAGCAGGCTATGGAAGAAATGATAGTGAAATTCTATATTCTATTGCCGTGTCTCCCAAGTGATATTGGATCCAGACTAGGATTGTAAATGGAATGAATGTGATGTGAATCTATAGGTATCTGAATTTGAATTTGAAAATTTTTCATATATTAGTTTATATATCCAAATTCGAATTGGGTGGATACACCTGAAAAAGTGAACAAGAGAAGTTTGAATCTAATTTCTTTTTGAATATATCATAACAACCACCTATATGTATAGGTGTCAAGTGGGTCATTCCATGTGGGCCTCACATGATTCATGCCATGACATATATTTAGGTGTTGTGTCAAATGTGTGA
>JAMKPZ010001653.1:0-31666 GCA_024699675.1 Amphibolis antarctica | reverse complement strand
GAGAAGTGCATTTAGCTTATCTAAATGCTGTTTCAGTGGTGTACCCTCCTTCATCTTCATAGAAAACAGTCTTTGTTTCAACAGTAGTTTGTTTGTCAATGACTTGGTCATATAGAGTGACTCCAATTTCTGCCACAGTCCCAAAGATGTACTCTCATTAGCAACTTCGATTATCACTTCATCTGACAGGCAAAGCAAAATGGTAGAATGTGCTTTCTCCTCCTGTTGAGCATATTCTGTGGAATTCTTATCAAGATCTAACTCCTTATTCAATGGAGCCCAAATGCCTTACTGTTTCAGTAACACTCTCATCTTGATTTGCCACAAACTAAAGCCATTTTTCCCATTGAATTTATCAATCTTCATTCCAAGAGTAGACATGATTTCAAGTGGGATATTCCACAAGCACACACAAATACAAATGAAGCAAGTATTCAACAAAAAAACTTCCCCCAAAAAATTCAAATGGATTCAAGCCACAAGTGAGCCCAAAAAATCCAATCTAGCACCCAAAAAAGGAAAGTTGCCAATTTTCAACAAAAAAAACGCTAAGGACGATATCTCTTTCTACGTTCCACAAAAAATCCCCAAATTTCTTCAACAAACACAGCACAATATGAGGAAGGATCAGAGGGGCTTACAGACGTATTCCAGCAAGTGGAATACCAATTGCACGAGTTGGCGTCCTGAAATATCACGTTGGCGCGGTGGCGGTGACAAATTTGTGGCTCCCTGTGCCAACTCCTCCCACGAGCGAATACACGGCCAAAACTCCTTGAACCTCCCTCTGATACCACTTGTTACTACCAGAGGTATTCAAGTACAGCGGATTTGAATGAGATTAGCATGTGTAGGAGGGAGAAAACACAAAGGAAAGTCAAAATCACGGCTGGCAGCGGCTTGGACGCACGGCTAGGGTTCCAGGCACGCCCAAACACCCAAATGACAAATGCAAATGAGATTTACGTGGTTCCCCAACTTGGGTAGGTCCACGGGTGTCTCTCCTTGGGTTCTTCACTATCTTCAAATGGTGGATTACAAGAGAAAGGGAAAGGGAAGAGTGGAATGGCCGACGCACCAAGGGTTGGCTCAGCCTCCTCACACAAAGCTTCTCTTGTTACAAAAATGATCTCTCACAAAAAACCCTAATTCCCTTTTGGGCATTTGGATGGCCTTATATAGTGGCTAATCATCCATGACAAAAATGCCCTTACAAACATAATAAGATTCAAGACATATTCAACACTCCTGATGCCCCGGAAAGGCTTCCGAGATGATGCCGCTGGCATGCATTCTTACCGGCGTCGGCCGTTCGGGTGTACGAACATGTACGACCTGATGGTTCCCATTTCTCCGAGAGGTGTAAAACTACCTTCCCAATGCCCCAGAAAGGCTTCCGAGATGACACCGCCGGCATGCATCCTTGCCGGTGTCGGCCATTCGGGTGTACGAACATGTACGTCTCAACGGTTCCCGTTTCTCTGGGAGGTGTAAAACTACCTTCTCGACGCCCTGGAAAGGCTTTCGGGATGATCCACTAGCATGCATCCTTGCCGACGTTGGCCGTTCGGGCGTACGAACATGTACGACCCGATGGTTCCCGTTTCTCCAGGAGGTGTAAGACTACCCTCCCGATGCCTCGGAAAGGCTTCCGGGATGATGTCGCCGGCATGCATCCTTGCCTGCGTCAACCATTCAGGTAGACGTGCATGTACAACCCGACGGTTCCCCATCTACGGGAGTTGTAAAACTACCTTCCCGATGCCCCAGAAAGACTTCCGGAATGACACCGCCGGCATGCATCCTTGCCGGCGTCGGCCATTCAGGCGTACGAGCATGTACGACCCGATGGTTCCCCATTTCCGGGAGGAGTAAGACTACCCTCCTAATGCTCCAGAAAGGCTTCCAGCATGACGCCACTGGCATGCATCCTTGCCGACGTCGGCTGTCCGAGTGTGTGAGTATGTACACCCAGGCGATTCCCGGTCACTGGAGAATTTTCCGATCCCCTGGAAAAACTTCCAGGATGAGGCCAGGCATGGCCAGACTAATTGTCGTGATTTTTTGTTTTTAAAGCCGAAGAGAGGTCGAGATTGCCTTGGCTGTATGAGGGTGCCTAACACCTTCCCCAACAGTACCTTGAGTCTCGTATTCAATTCTCTCATATTTCGCATAGCGTTATACGAATTTACGTCATTCTTGCGGTTTTATCGTTTCAATGGTGGAAGGACACTTCCTTACCTAGTTTTCCTTATTTTCTACCCAAAAATAAGGTGGCGACTCCGTTGAATGAGCCATCCACCCCACGTGGTGATGCGTTCACACAATCACCTTTCAATTCTCTGTACATCAGCCCACCCGCCGGCTTTGCCGGCAGAAACCCATGGGCTTCCGGGTGATAGCCGGATGAAAGAGAGGGTACAAACAGTAAATGCAAATAAATTCTTTTGCAGCCCTAGCTAACACCAAAATAGCAAAAACAACACCAACTATAGGAATTGAAGCAATCTCTTGCAACAGTGCCAAAAACTTGTTCTGCTTTTACACAACACTTGTAATTCAATTCTTGTAAAAATTGTGTGCAAAATATTTTAATTCACCGCAAGTGCATGGGTTCAGATATAGCTACTGTGTAAGTACGGGTTTGTCCACAGGGATTAGTTTCACTTGGTGTTTAGCTGAATTGGTGTATTCAATTAATGGAACAAGTGATTAAATATCTTTTAAACAATGTCACAGTTGCTCTATTCCAATTAACTGCTAGGATGCTCATTAAATACCTATTGCATCATACTTTCCAAAGAGTTCTTTCATTAACTTTTAATTTCTTCACCACTTAGAATATTTGGATTTTTAACTTAGTCTTTTAGTAAATGATTTGAATTTTACATTGAAATATTCTATCTAGTGAATTTTACTTCCAAATATTCTATCTAATTCTTCTTAAGTTTTAACATTATACACTTCAGTTTGCATAAAATTTATCATTTTGTGTAGAAATAACACTTAACCCTTGAGATAGCTCGTGAGTAAACGTCTTCGCCCTCGAACTTACTCGAGGGCTGTGCGATAATTGTGAGTTTCAAATATAAAAACAGTACGATTTGAATTAGCTGAAACTTCTAAGAGTTGAACACTTATATTTTTGGTCTTTTTAGATATTTTAAAGCACAACAAACAACACATTGCATGAAACACAAAACAGTACAAACAACTTGTAAAGTAAAAGTGCAACATTCAACATCACAGTAAACCTAAAAACAAAATCTAATTACTGTAACTAAGTTTTTTTATTTTTTTTTAAGCACTTGTGTATCACTTAGGCACCCATGCCCCTAGTGGCACACAAGGAAGTCATATGATTTTACAAAATAAATACCACCAAACTTTACTACTCATACTACTCCTACTAATAAGAAAGTGAAATCAATAGCTATATATATATAATTTCTTTTTTTTTTCTTTCCATGGGTAACTCCAAAAATGATCAGATAGAATTCCCATGAATGCTCTCCTTACAGGTTGAGGGAACTTATATCTTCTTCCATCTTCTTCTTCTTTTAACAACCAACTTACCCAGAAGGAATTCATGATCTGCTCAGGTGGTTTGTGCTTGATATCAAATGGAACCTCTTTAGCTAATGCATTCATTAAGTGTTCAACCAATTTAGTATAACTCACAATCTTTTCTTCATAAAAGTTTACACAATTATGGGATATATGCTCAAAAGTTGCAAGAGGCAAGATGAGCTCTAGAGATGGTTTCACAATAAATGGTTCATACGATAATGGTTCAAGTAGAATTGGCTCATAAAAGGGTAAATCATTTACATTGTCTTTAACCTCTAATACCTTCAACTCCTCAAAAGGTTGATCAAAATATCCTAGTCCAAATTCAAATTCTTCAACATTAGATAATTCTTCTTCTAGAACAATTTGTTGAAAAATATTCATCATTGGATCCTTAGCTTTTAATTCTTCAAATATGTCATCTTTGTTAAGATTGGGAAAGTTACTAATGTCAACCTGATCTCCTTGTTCTTTACTCACATTATTTTCCTCATAAATTTCTCTTTTGATCTCTACTACCTTAGGTTGTTCTCCAAATTCATTAGGATGTGGTGGGTTGGGTAGAAATTCATCTAACTTAGGCTCATTCTCCATTATCTCTATCTCTTGTTTGTTATTTTCTTCCTCACCCCCTTCTTGAAGATTTTTGGAAATGATTAAATTATCCTAATTAGTTTTCTTTTCCTCATTATTTTCCACAGGAGCATTAAAATCTCCTTTTGATCTAAGGGTAGCTAACACTTAGGAAACTCTTCTATACTTTTGGGAATAGGGTCTTTAACGATCTCAAGTGGTCCTACTAAACAATCCCTTACCAAATAGTCAAGTATTTCATATCCTTCCCATATTTGATCTTTTTCCTTAAATTTTTTTACTACTTGAGCTCTATAGAACTTATTTGATATGAGTGTTGCACAAGTGTCTATAGGTTCCTCCTGAAAATCTTCATCTTGTTCAGAATAATTAGAATTAGATGAATTTCTTATAAATAGGTCAATAGATCTTTGAATTTCATCTAACTTCTCCATATGATTAAATGAAGTTGAATTACAATATTCACTTTCCTCGATTATCTCTAATGGTTGCACATTCTCCTTTGTAAGTAAAATATTTTCTAATGAATTTACCTCTTGATACTTTTGATTTTCGTTTGAATTTGCCCAATTTAAATGATCATTGTTTTCATACTCATTAAATATTCTATTGTCTTCAGTTTGTTGCATTGATTCATTAAATCTATTCAGTAGTTGTTCAAATCTCAATGATAGTCTTTACTTAACATAATTCTGATTGATTCCAACATTAATTGGTAAATTATCATTAAGATTTGTTAAACCTATATCAATTCCTTGAACATTCCGATCCTCTTGTAAGATTGACTAGTTTAAATAATTATCATTTTGTAATTCATTCAATCTGTTACTCTCTTCCATATTTTGCATTGATTCATCTATTTTATTCGTTAATTGTTGTATTTGTAATGATATCTTTGATTGATAATTTTGATTTTCATAAACATGATGATTATACTTTGAATAATAATTCTGCATTCCTGAATTGTCATTACATTCCCATAAATTAGAATTGTCATTCCAGTTATAATTATTTTGAGAATTAACATTAAGTCCTTCTAAAACATGCTGTGAAGAGTAATCATTAAACTCCATAGGTGAATAATCTCCTCTAACATAATTAGAATAATTATAATCCTCATAACTAGTTCCTGGAATAACCCTACAATCACCCCAATATGAGTTATATGAGTCCATTACGAAATTCAGAATTTAAAAACACAACTCTACTCTAGAATAGCAATAAGACTATGAAATAGAATTTAATAACAATAAGTGCACATAAATCATGTTGTAGTCCTAGCTAACACCAAAATAGCAAAAAGCAATACCAATTGTAAGAAATTAAGTAATCCTCGACAACGGTGCCAAAAACTTGTTCGAACTTTTTGCAATCTATTTTTGATAATATGTGTTTGAAATATTTTAATTTCACCATAAGTGCATGGGTTCAGATGTAGTTAGTGTGCAAGTACAGGTTTGTCCATATGGACTAATTTTGCTTGGTGTTTAGCTAAATTGGTGTATTCAATTAATAGAACAAGTAATTATATTTCTTTTAAGAAATGTCGCAGTTGCTCTGTTCCAATTAACCGCTAGGATGCTCTTTAAATACCTATTAAATTGTACCTCCTAGAGAATCTTTCATTTAATTTCATCAGCACTTAGAATATTTTGATTTTAAAATTAGTCTTTTAGTAAATGATTCGAATTTTGCATTGAAAGACTCTATCCAGTGAGTTTTACTTCCAAATATTTACTTCTTCTTAAGTCTTAACATTATACATTTCAGTTTGCATATGATTTGTCGTTTTGTATAGAGAGGGCACTTAACCCTCGAGGTAACTCGTGGGTAGACGTCCTTACCCTCGAACTTACCCGAGGGTTGTGCAATAAATGTGAGCTTCAGATGTTTAAATAGTACGATTCAAATTAGCTGAAACTTCTAAGAGTTGAATACTTATGTTTTTGATCTTTTTAAATATTTTAAAATACAACAAACAACATAATACATGAAACACAACATAGTACGATTAACTTGTAAAAATAAAATACAACATTCAACATTATAGTAAACATAAAATCATTCTCTAACTATCACAACCAAGTTGATAAAATGAGTATTTGTAAATTCAAGTGTAAATGTAAAGGCAAAGTAAAAATAAAAGAAAAGGAAAAGGAAAGGAACACCTAATGCTTCATTGTAATTTCTCCCTTTGAAACTTGCTCAGGTTGAAAACTTCTCTTTGTCTTTACTTCCAATCCACCAAGTCATCAATCTGGCAAGCCTTCTTTTCAACCTTGAAATGAGATTTTAGGCGTCACTCCGCAATTACACCAAGGAATAGAGGAGGACGCAGCCGGCACTGAGAGTCTCTCCTTCAAGGATATGCTTAGGTTGAGAAAAGAATAGCAAACACACTATGTGAGTGATTGGAGAAGAGGAGGTCGTCAATCTCCTCTTGGAAGAAATGAATGGATGGAAGGTGGAAGATGGAGGATGCCCTGTGAATGGTGCCCCAGATGAACAGGAGGGGGGGTTGCTTTCATGGCTAAGGGACTGTTTTATAGATGGGAGAAATGGCAATTCAAGAGCTAGCAGTTAACAAGGACGTGGTGCACGTCTAGACGTGTGAGATCATTCCATGTAAGCCCACTTCTTTAGCCTGTCCGTCCATGTTCTCTGTGGTTGAGCTTCAGCTTAACTAAATTTCTCAATTCTACTCTTCTACACATTTCCCTACAATTTCTCATCGAATTTCCATGCATATACTTAAAGAATACCTTTCGTGAAACACATCATATTACAAGAGAAATAATTCATAACATTTAAACCTTAACTATAATTGCAATCGCTATTACATTAATGAAATTCATTACGCAGAACAAGCAAGGCACAGGCTCGAGGGTAATCCAATTTACCCTCGCGTAAGTTTGTGGGTAACTAGCTTTACCCTTGGACTCTACTCTTAAACATAAATCACGATTTTTTTTGTAAATTAATCATTTTATCTGCAACCTAAAGAGTCAATTATCAATCATTCATTCCTTTCTCAATAAGTAATTACCACAGACATAATTAATGACTTAGAACTTAATTCATGCATCTTTATGGTGAATAAATGTGCATAATACTCAAAAGTATAGTTAAACTTGTAATCATCATAATTCAATGCAAAATGCAACCAAAACTCATTAAAACACATGAATTAATATCAACAAAATGCACACTTTTGAGTCTGAACATGGTACAGGAATCTAGGAGATTATTCAGAAGATAGTCTCCAAGTGGGAGATTGTTTAGGCTACAGTGTGGAGATGGTCTTCCACCAGGGAGTAGGTAGAATCTAGGTCACAGGCCAGCAGCCACATACTAGGAATTCAGATGCGAAGTGTTGAGGCTGTAGTGTGGAGATGATCTTCCTCTAGGGAGTAGGAGGAATTCTGGTCACAGGCCGGTAGCCGCATACCGAGAATCCAGATGTGCAACGGACCAGGTGCAATGGCAACAGGATCATGTTGTCATAAGCGTTATGGCAATAGACCTATGTTGAGGAAATAGACTCAGCTAGGTGGAGGCTGGACAGCAAGTGAAGATCAGCAGAATGATGGGAGCTTCACCGGCTGGTCATCCAGATGCTGGCTCAAAAGTTCGACAGCCAGGTCGCTCCAGTAGGAATCTGGTTGGAGACTAGTTGTGGCTAGAGCAGGCACACAGGTGGAAGGAGGTTCTGGTATTTGGTAGTGTATTTTTGGATGCTAGTTGCTGATGACTTAGTGGGTCATTTGTAATGCTGAGAATAGGGTTTCTTGTGTACCCTATAAATAGGGCTGTAACCAATTGTAACTGGGAGTGCGATAGTGTCAGTGGCGGTGAAAGAAAGAGAGCACCAGCACCCCATGGAGTATGTGGTTTGCCGAACCACGTAATTCGTCATGTCACCTCCTTCTTCTTCGTCCTCATTCTCTTCCACTCCTGACAAATAGTGTGAGAGAGAGAGAGTATTTTCTGTAGGTGGGCAACCTGAGAAGATGTGTATCGTTGGGATGCATGATAGGTTGAGTTACACTGAGCACCAAGAGGTGTGGTTGTTTTTCCCCAACAACTGGTATCAAAGTGTAGGATGTCTCGTGTTTGAGTCCCAGAAGACGTGTGCAATGTGTACGCGTGTTGGAGGGGGATTATTGGGTACCCAGCATGCGTCCCATTGCACGTGTCTCAATGATGTCGCCTGCATAGAAGGGGTGTCACCTTGTGTCTTACCGTGACAAGGGGTCATGATTGAAAAGTTAAGGACCAGATGACCTAGGTCATACTTGACACAAACTAGTAAGGTGCTGTGTTCAAACTTCAATTTATGCATTTTATATAAGGTAATTTATGCATTTTATAAATTATAAGTTACAATTATATGACTTTAATGAAGAATTTTATGTTAATTGCATGTATTACCTTTGCGCATGATCTATCTGTTAATTAATGGAATATTGCATAAATTATGTTTTAAGTGTATTAAGAGAAGAAAGAAATTATTATTGCCATTTGGAGTTAATTGAAGGTTTAAAAATATTTTATGGATTGATGAAGTGATTCATGAAGTGCACTATTATTGAAGTTGTCAAATTACGAAATTATATTGTTTATTGCAATTGAAGAACTATTGGCTATGTTTACCAATGGGAAGTTCGTTGGTTAACTAACTATAGTGTTGGGGGTTTTATAAATGTTTTAAGAATGTGGTTAGTAATTAATTAAGAGTTATGTTTGTTTATTGAATATTTGTTAAAGAATGTTAAAGTTTAATTATGGGAAATTGGAAAATTTGAACCAACTAGTAGGTTTGTTGGTTATCTAGTTTACAACTAACTTAAGTCATGTGTAACTACCACTTATTCCATTGGTTATCCCTTTACTGCACATTATAAGTCATGTGTAACTACCACTATTTTATTATGAAATATGGTATCTACATGAAATTAAATGTTATAATTAAGTGGAATTAGAGATTTTATGATTATCAGTAATGTGATTAAGAAAATTAAAAGTAAGATTAAGGAAGTAAGAATGTAATTAAAGGATTAAATCATTAAGCACTTAAATGATGAAGTTTACAAGTTAAGCATTACATTAGTATTTATTTCAAAATTATGCATGATTATTCATATTTGGTTGAGCTTGAATTATGTAGGAAAATTATGGATTGATCAAGGAACAAAATTAAAGCTTTGATGATCGTTAAAGGGATGCAATTGAAAGGAAAAGAGTGGGCTGATGTGGACAAAACGTGGAATGAAGTGTGCAACATTGATTAGTTGCCAAAGAAGTGGGAAGTTATCAAATTTCAGGAACTAACACCCTCCATTCTATATAAGAAAGTCTTGTGACTATGAGAATGGTCTCCTCCCTTCCTCTGAACATTACCCATAACCATGCCTCCATTTTCTCCATCTTCCATCTTCCACCCACTCATTTCTTCCCAATAGGAGATTGATGACCTCTTCTTCTTCCTTTTCCTTAATGCAATCATTGTTCTTTTCTCTACCTAAGCGTATTCTTGAAGGCGAGACTCTTGGTACCAACTACTTCCCCCTCTTCAATACAGTGAGATTGTCGAGTGACATTGAGAAGATCATTTGAGAAGAAAGGATAGTTTTCCAGATTAATGACCTGGTGGGCTAGAAGTAAAGACAAAAGGAGCGCTTGACCTGAGCAAGTCTCAAAGGGTGAAAATTGCAATGATTACTTTGGTGTTCTCTCCTTTTCTTTTTCTTTTCTCTATGTTATATGTGCTATATTGTTGAATGTTATTGTGTACGTACAATTAATTATATGTGTGTTTCGTTTTATGTGTTTCTTGTGTTTTACTTATTATAAAGAAAATGGAAAAAAGATATATTTATGTTTCAGTGGAATTGTTAATCATCCATATCAGAAAACATCTTTTAATTCCAATCAACTTAGAGAAAGAAGTTACTGAACTGTGTTAAACCATTATGAAAATTGTAGAGTTTTTAAGTAGATTAAAAAGTAAATTTGTAATTACTTGGAACAGTCCAACCGTAACATTGCTTAAAAAAAATTTTTGTTGTTCCAGTAATTAGAACATTTAAGATTTAATAGGTAATTTACCCTTTCCCTATTGACAAACCCGTACTTGCACACTAATTACATCTAAGCCCGTGCACTTGCGGCGAAATTTAAAATATTTCAAACAAATATTAATTATTGATAATCCTTTCTCAAAAATGTTCAAACAAGTTTTTGGCGCTAAGGATAGATGCTAAATTACTGTTGAATCTTAGATTAGTGTTACTTGGCTTTTCATAGAATTTTTCTGCATCTTTAGTTAATTTTTACTTGCATTTTAGTAATTTCCCAGGCCTGTAGTGTAGTTTATTTAATCTAGTTGTATTATCTTTAATTCCAATAGAGTTTAGTTGAAAAGTTTTATTGTTTAATTTTTGAACTTTAGGTAATTTTTATAGTTTACATAGAATTAATTTGTAGTTATTATAATGAACTCAGATAACTCATACTGAGGTGATTATGGGTTTATTCCAGAAGCTAGTTATGGAGATTATAATTATTCTAATTATGTTAGAAGAGATTATTCACCTATAGAATTTAATGAATATTCTTCACAACATGATTTAGAAGGACTTAACGCTAATTCTCAAGATAATTACGACTCGAATGACAATTATAATTTAGGGGAATATAATGACAATTTAGGAATGCAAAATCTTTATTCACAGTACAATTATATGGATGAAAATCAAAATTATCAGTCAAACATATCACTGCAAATACAAAAATTAATGGATAAAATAGATGAATCATTACAAACATTAGAGGATAATAACAGACTGAATGAATTTGAATATGACAATTATTTGAACCGATCAGTCTTAAATGGGAATCAAAATGTTCAAGAAATTAATATGGGTTTGTCAAATTCTAATTACACTATGACAATGAATGCTAGAAATAATCAGAATTGTTACAAAAAAAGATCATTGAAAATAGAACAACTTACAAATAGAATTGATGGATCATTACAACAAATAGAAGACAATAGAATATTTAATGAGTATGAAAACAATGATGATTTAAATTAGTCAAATTTAAATGAAAATCAAAATTATCAAGAGGTAAATTCATTGGAAAATATTTTATTTATAGAGGAGAATGTTCAACCATTAGAGATAATTGAGGAAAATGAATACTATAATTCAACTTCATTTAATCATATGAAGAAGTTAGATGAAATTCAAAGATCTATTGACCTATTTATAAGGAATTCATCTAATTCTAATTTTTCTGAATTAGATAAAGATTTTCAGAAGGAACTTATAGGCACTTGTGTAACACTCATATCAGATAAGTTCTATAGAGCTCCAGAAGTTGAAAATTTTAAAGAAAAAGATAAAATATGGAATGGGTATGAAATACTTGACTATTTGGTAAGGGATTGTTTAGTAGGACCACTTGAGGCCGTGAATTACCCTATTTCCAAATGTATAGAAAAATCACCTGAAATGTTAGCTACCCTTAAATCAGAAAAATATTTTAGTGCTCCTATGGTAGATAATGAGGAAAAGGAAACTAGTGGTGATAATTTAATCGTTGCCAAAAATCTTCAAGAAGTGGGTGAGGAAGAAAATAGTGAACAAGAGATAGAGATAATGGAGAATGAGCCTAAGTTAGATGAATTTCTACCCATCCCACCACATCCTAATGAATTTGGAGAACAACCTAAGGTAGTAGAGGACAAAAGAGAAATCTATGAGGAAAATAAAGTTAGTAAAGAACAAGGAGATCAGGTTGATATTAGTAACTTTCCCAATCGTGACAAAGATGCTATTAAGGACTTTAATGAAGCACTCGAGATAAATATAGTGGAAGAAGTCCAAATAGAAAAGGATTTATTAGAGAAGATGGAAGTTAATCTTGAATCTAATTGTTTACGTAACAAAGATGACATATTTGAAGAATTGAAGGCTAAGGATCCAATGATGAATATTTTTCAACAAATTATTCTAGAAGAAGAATTATCTAATGTCAAAGAATTTGAATTTGAACTAGGATATTTTGATCAACCTTTTGAGAAAAATTTTGAGGAGTTCAAGGTATTAGAGATTAAAGAAAATGTTAATGATTTACCCTCTTATGAGCCAATTTTATTTGAACTGTTATGCGGGATAACCAAAGAAGCACAGCGGAATCAAACGGGAGAGTGAGCGATGAGAAAGGGAAGAGGGGAGGATCGCCAAGCAAAACACGCAATCAAAGTGCACACCGGATTTTACGTGGTTCACCCTAACTTAGGGCTAGTCCACGGATGGAGAGGGAGAGGGTTTTCTTCTGTGGAGGCTTAGGTTACAAACTCACAACTCGTACCCTTTGAAAAACCCTAGCCAAGCTTATATAGTGCTTGGGTTTTCCAAAGGACCAAAATGCCCCTTATACTAATTACATTATTAGTATCATTCAAAACATAATACAACATGAACCATTTATTGAGAAACTATCTCTAGAGCTCATCCCTCCTCTTGCAACTTTTGAGTATATATCCCAGAATTGTGTAAACTTTTATGAAGAAAAAATTATGAGTTATACTAAATTGGTTGGACACTTAATGAATGCACTAGCTAAAGTGGTTCCATTTGATATCAAGCACAAACCTCTTAAGTAAATCATGAATTTCTTATGGATAAGTTGGTTGTTAAAAGAAGAAGAAGATGGAAGAGGATATAAGTTCCCTCAACCTATAAGTAAAGCATTCATGGGAATTTTATCTTATCATTTTTGGAGTTAGCCATGGAAAGAAATATATATATATATATATAACAATTAATTTCACTTTTTTATTAGTAGTAGTATGAGTAGTATAGTTTAGTGATATTTATTTTGTGAAACCATATGATTTGCTTGTGAGCCACTGGAGGCATGGGAGCCTAGGTGCTACACAAGTGTTTAAAAAAAATAATAATAATAATAATAATTATCTTTGTAGTTTACCAACGGAGGAGATTGTTAGTAAATTACTTTACCCACGGACTTACGTTATTGGTAAACTATAACTTTTAAAAAAAATAAATTAAATTTTAAAAATAATAAAAAAGTTTACTTACTGTCACCCCTCACTATATGCAAAATTTAATCTCATATGTGAATTAAATATAGGCATGTACTTCAACTATAATCTCTTGTTATACTGTTACTGCATCACATCTACTTATGCTACTTCATCGGATTTCTAACCTTTAAAATTCCAAGTGCACGAAGAGAGATGAAATATGGATTGTGAAACTGAACTGTGAGGCAGTCCTTATCATGGATCCAGGTAAATTCCGCTGTTACTCAGGTACTCAATGTTTTAGTTTATGAATTTTCGGTGGTCATACACTTCATTACCTTTCAAACGAGTACTTATTCACCGAATTTGGAGTTGTGGAAATTTAGTTATGAATTTTTGAATGCCAAACAGCGTCTACAGCAAAACAGCACAGCATATGGACTGATTGATTAAATTCTGCAATCATGCTGGACAATACTTTTAGTCGTTCTTATTTTATTGAGAAAGAGTATTCAAATACCTTTCTATTGAAGGCTTAATCGCAAATTTTCAATGATGGAAACTCTGTTTATGAAATTCTGAAGACAAGGGTGCCCTGCAGTTTTTGAAACAGAACAGAATGTGTTGTGGCTTTTCAACGTAATTCTGGGCTTATACTGATGATTAAAAATCTATTTTGCGATTTTTCATAGAAACTAGAGGACTGTAACTTTCCAACGAGTACTTATATATTGCATTTGACACTATATGAATTTTCTAAGTGCTATAATTCAGATAGTTACTTCAGGAATTCTACTTTATTAGTGCATGCACATTAGTTTCTTTCATATTTTTCAATTTTAATGTGTTTGCTAAGTGTTGCAGTTTCATGTTCATCTTCAAGCAGGGTACGCAGCTTTAAAACCTTATTTCCTTATAATGCATATGAATCATAATTTCTATAGAGCATTATTGTAGAACATTATTTCTTGAACATACTATTCAATCTCCATATATATCTTTAAGATTAATGCACTTTCATATACTATGTATGCATCTGAATCATATGTTAAATATGAGGGGAGCGTAGTCATTGTTTGTAGTGTTTTTCTGTTTGTTTTTGTTGTTTTAAGTTATCCTCTTGCTTAGCACCTTGTAATCTAAACTTTTTCATTTGCATTGAGGACAATGCAAAGTTTAGGTATAGGGGGAGGGCATGTTAATGTTAAAAAAACAATTTAAATTTTTTTTCAGATATTTTTGATAATTTTATAATTTTCTCGTTTTTAATATCTTTTATGTTTTTAATTCGAAATTAAACTTGAAAGAATGTAAGTTTCAAATGTTGCTATTAGGATTAATGAAATGACCCCAACATTTTTCTGTATTGAGTGGAGTGTTTCCAAAGCCAAATTCAAAAGCAACCTATTACCCTTAGAGTAGATAGATTTCAAATTGAATGTGCAATGGGTTGAGTCTTCTTGCTTCATTTGGATTAATACCTTGCTAATCTTGTTTTTTCTAGAACAATTATTTTCCTACTATCACATTTGTGCTGAGAGATTAACCTATGCCAAGTGCCACCATAAAGATGAGGTGAGGATTATTTTAGGATATCTCCCAAACATCCATTAAAAGTTAGAGGATACATAGAAGAAGGTAGCAAGGATATAAACTTTAATATGCCATGGAGTTTCTTTGGGAATTGGGTTGTGGAGATATAAGATGGTAATTATAATCAATTAAGGGTCACTCATTAGTCTTTATAGTTGCATTAGTTGCAATGGCAATGATATCATTTATTTTCTATGGTATTTACATTTTATTAATGGAAAAGAACTATGAATAGCTTTCATATGTGTTTTCTTTTTGAAAAAATAAAAGAAAAAAGAAGAAGTGAAAAACAATCGAAAAGAAGAAGAAGAAGCTGTGATATAAAAAATAAAATAAAAATAAAAATAAAAAGAGGAAAAGAAAAATCAAAAAGAAATCAAGGAATCAATGTCAATTTGGATAGAAAAAGGGATATTTGAAGTCACTTGGGATATGAGGGTGAAGTGGAATAACTTCAATTAAAAATTTCGAGTGATGGTGTACGATGGTGTATTAACTGTTTTATCCCTTGTCTACCAACCAAAGCTTTATCCAATATCTTTTATAGGAAGGAAGGGAATATCTTAGATTACCCTTTTTTGTGTGGAGAGATGTGTGCTTACCTTTATGTCCAACTACTTCACTTCTTAGATTGAGAGTGTGTGAATTTTTTTTCTTGCCTGCATAGGACAGATGGTTCTTTTGAATAGGTGACTTCTTGTTCACATTTTAAGGAGAGTCTATTCAATTCAAGGGCATGGAGAGGGAGTGATGTAAGGTTGAGCCACCTCATTCCCCAAAAGATTTTCATAGCAGCAAGTGACTTAGACAATCTATCATTTGATTTCTATCTCCCTTCACTTCTTTTTATTTCTTTTTCTTTGGACTTTGTGGGTGTGTCTATTGAAAACCCTTCGAAGACACAACTCCGCCACTAGGGTAACCTAGGGGTTTAAAGGCTTGCTACACATGCTAAGTGTAGTCGTGTTCCTTATGAAAGTGGCTTAGTATAGTTTTAATCAATTTTAGTTAGTTGTTTATGTTTTTTTCATAGTTTTTATAGTTTACTTTAGTAATTTGCTAAGGGACTAGCAAATCTTAGGTATGAGGGTGTGTTCAAACTTCAATTTATGCCTTTATACTGTTTATTGTAGTTGAAGAACTATTGGCTATGTTTACCAATGGGAGGTCCGTTGGTTAACTAGCTATGGTGTTGGGAGTTTTATAAATGTTTTAAGAATGTGGTTAGTAATTAATTAAGAGTTATGTTTGTTTATTGAATATTTGTTAAAGAATGTTAAAGTTTAATTATGGGAAATTGGAAAATTTGAACCAATTGGTAGGTCTGTTAGTTATCTAGTTTACCAATTGACTTATTCCGTTGGTTATCCCTTTATTGCACATTATAAGTCATGTATAACTGCTACTATTTTATTATGAAATATTGTATCTGCATGAAATTAAATATTATAATTAAGTGAAATTAGAGATTTTATGATTATCAATTGTACCTTCTCTTTCATTTGGCTATCATCTAGAAGCCCACGAGGTTCCGCCAGCCCTACCAGCGGATGGGCCAAGGTATAGAGAATGGAAAGATGATTGTAGGAGCGCATCGCCACATGGGGTGGATGGCTTGTGATATGGAGTCGCCACCTTATTTTTGTGAAGAAAATAAGGAAAACCAAATGGGGAAGGATTCATCTACCATCAAAAGGATAGAAGCACAAAAACGTAAAATAACTGCGTAAAGTAGCAAAAAAATGAACGACTTCTGCGAAAATGAGAGAAACTGAATAGGGGACTCAAGGTACTGTTGGGGAAGGTGTTAGGCATGCCTAGACAGCCTAGGTAATCCTAACGTCTCTCTGGCTCTAAAAGGGAACACGATACTAGTCAGCCCGGCTTAAGTTGACAAGGATTCATGCTGGCGGCCTCATCGTGGAGGATTCACCCAGGCATCAGGAGGAGTAGCCTTACTCCTTCTGGTAAAACAAGTGGGAAACCACCGATGCAAGGATTCATATAAGATCCGGTGGGAATATGGGAGAGGTAAAAGGCATGGCAGCCACCGCTACAGACCATTGGCTGAAGAGCCAAAGGTCTGGTGAGCTTGCCGGTCGACATGTCGAAAGTCTGGGTATGGGGCCAATTTTTGCCTGGCATGCCGCCTCTCTTTCTGGGTACAAGGATTCATGCACCGAGTCTAGCCGGGGTCGGCAAGGATTCATGTTGACGGCCTCATCTTGGAGGATTCACCTTGGGTCAGGCCAAGACGATTGTCTCGGGGCCCAACTGTACTGATGACGAGGGTTGTTGCCTTGTCGCATGGCTCACCGAGGTGGCCATGGGCGTTGCTCGAACGAAGGGCCTTCTAGAGGTCGGAGGTGGCCCTTGTTGCGCTACGGGTCGTGAAGACCTTCTCCTCCTCCGGTTGTTGTGGACAATGAGGATGGAGGAGTGGAGCTACTGATAGTATGGCCGGAGCTCCTCGAGAGTCGATGGGTTGCTAGCCAGACAAATGAGGTCAACCAGGTTCAGCCAGGGGAGTTCGGCTTCCAACTGTTGTGTGGAGGGAAGGGACAACCTTGTCCTCTGTCCCCATCTGGTCGAAGACGCAAATGTCGACTACATAAGCCAGAAAGACTCAAGTGGATGTCGCCTCCTGTTCCTTGAATCTGGGAGGACCATGTTCACCTGAGAGTTCTCCTCATGGTTTGGGAAGGTCTGCTAGCTCGGCTTAGGAGACGTGGGAGGCTGTTGAAGCTCGATAGTTCCTGAGTCGATGAGGCGCTGGATGGCCTGCCTTAGCATCCTGTAGTGGTCAGTCGCGTGGCCAACAAACTGGTGGTACTTGCAATACTACTGCGGGTTGTAGCACTCAAGAAGAATGGCCAAGGGTGGCCTAACTAGGGGTAGCATGAGTAGCATTTTCGCCCTACAGAACACTTGGCTCAGTGGCTCCAAGAGTGGCGTGTACTTGGTGGTGCGCAGTTGCTGCGCCTGAGCAGGTGGCTGGCATTGTTGTTGTAGCTCCTGCTGGGTGGGGCACTATTCGTTAGCACCAATTTGGCCCCCATTCTGCCCTTGGTTCCTTTGGTGAGAAGATCCTGGGGTGGTCGCCTATTGCTGCCAAGGCGCAGGCAACTCAGGGGTGGCGACCATTGGTGGAGCCCTAGGCCTCCACGGCTGTTGATTTGGGGCCGGCCTGGCCATGTAAACCAGTTTCTGAATTGGGGTGATGGTCTGCGAGCGGTACTCCTTGGTCAGAGCGTACACCTACTGCAATTGGTATGGCGAGGGCACGGCTCCCACCACTGCAATGGGAGTCGTTGGCTAGTGTCATTCCTCCAGAAGCCGCAGTTGTTACCCCCATTGTCGCTTGTTGCCAAAGGTTTGGGATAGATGGTTCCTCCTGAGTTGGCACCAAAAGGGAAGGTTGAGAACCTTCTGGACTTTAGAAATCCTTCAAGGCAGCTACCAGCCTTGATCAGCTACAAGAAGGTAGTGTAGGACTGAATGCACAAGAGCACCCCCAGTGATGGCTGAGCACCCTACACAATCATGTCTAAGGAGTCTTCCTCAAATGGCTTGTCCCAGATTTGGGATGCTAGGGCCCTCCATCTGCCAACGTAGCCACTGAACAGCTCGTTCTCGCATTGGCGGAGATTGCGGAGGTCCTCCAACTTGGGTGCCAGATCCAAGTTGTAGGCATACTGTAATTGGAACATGTATGCCAGCTGCTCCCAGGTGTATATCTTCACTAGGTCTAAGGACATGTACCATGACAGGGCGAGTCCTTGGAGGGATTTTTGGAACAAGCAGATGAGGAGCTTCTCCTCATATTGCAGTGCCACCATGTCCCCACATTAGGACCTAAGATGCACCCAGGCATCACTATGCTCGTTGTATTTTACCAGCTTGGGCATCTTAAAGTCGAGATGCAACATTGCCTCCGAACAGAAGTAGAGGTTTTGGTACAAATAGGAGGGTTCTGGCAGGTCGGGCCTCAAGTTCCGGAAGGATTCCTCCAACTTAGCTATCCTCTAAAGTAGTTGTCCCTACAAGTCTGATGATGGGGTGGTAGTGGCAGCGGGTTGGCTAAGGTGGTGCCTGGAAGAACTGACCTACCACGGGAGTGGTGACAATGTCGTATTCTTTCGTGTGTGGCATCTCCAGGACACAGAAAGCTAGCCTGGGTGGGATCACTAAGCTAATCCCCTATTGATGGAAGTGCACTAGCTGATGAGCCAGAAGGGTCTACTCGAAGTGTCTTGATTGGTAGGCACTAGCCCCCTCTATGCCCTCCTTGTTTGAGGGCGGTTGGTCAAATGGGCCGGTGTTTTGCATGGCAACCGACCCATCGCCTACTGAAAGTTGAGTTCTAGCAACTGGAGAGGTAGGCGGTGGAGGATGTGATGAGAGATGAGCATCGAATGTCACAGCAGCAGATTGGTCAGGAGCTTGGGGCAAACCCGCAGCTCCCTCAGGCACGACGATCGGTTGAGTGAAGTTCGTCGTACTGATGACCAGAGGTGGTGAATTGAAGGCCACGGATAGCAGCATGGAGGTTACCACGGTGACAGCCAGATGTAGCTGCGAAATCGGTTGTCATTGCTCTTACTTGTGAATGGGTCTGAACAGGGGGAGCCAGGGGGATCCAGAAGAGCTGCAAGAACTAAACGAACGAACTGCAAAGGCCTGTAGTTGAAAGAACTGCATGGGACTATGACAAGAAGAACTATAGGGGATAACCAAAGAAGGGTAAACTGGTTCAATGCATTTGAAAGCGGCGTTGCTTAACAAATGCGGTAGACATGCTAAAAAAGGATAACGAAAAATAAAATAAAAGGTTGATTATAGGAGCCATACGAGTGAGAGGCTGAGTTGCTTAATCAAAAAAATACAGTGAGTCTCCCTAGTGGAGTTGCCAAAAATCTGTACCTTCTCTTTCATCCAGCTATCAGCCAGAAGCCCACGAGGTTTCATCGGTTGGGCCGACAAACAGGTCGAGGTACTGAGAATGGAAAGATGCTTGTAGGAGCGCATTGCCACGTGGGATGGATGGCTCGTGATATGGAGTCACCACCTTATTTTTGTGAAGAAAATACGAAAAACCAGATGGGGAAGGATTCATCCACCATCAAAAGGATAGAAGCACAGAAACATAAAACAACTGCGTAAAGTAGCGTAAAAATGAATGAATTTTTCGAAAATGAGAGAAACTGGATAAGGGACTTAAGGTACTATTGGGGAAGGTGTTAGGCACCCCAAGACAACCCGAGTAATCCTAGCCTCTCTCCGGCTCTAAAAGGGAACACGATACTAGTCAATCTAGCCTAAGTCGGCAAAGATTCATGCCAATGGCCTCATCCTAGAGGATTCACCACGACATCGAGAGGAGTAACCTTACTCCTTCCAGTAAAACAAGTGGGAAACAATCGATGTGAGGATTCACACAAGATCCAACGGGAAGAGGGAAGAGGTAAAAGGCACGATAGCCACTGCTATAGACCATCGGCTAAAGAGCTGAAGGTCTAGTGAGACTAACAGTTGGCATGCTGGAAGTCCAGGTATGGGGCCAGTTTCTACTTGGCATGTCGCCTCTCTCTCTAGGTACAAGGATTCATGCACCCATTCTGGCCGGGGTTGGCAAGGATTCATGCCAATGGCCTCATTCTAGAGGATTCACCAGGGCATCAGGAGAAGTGGTATTACTCCTCCTGGTAAAACAAGTGGGAAACTACCGGTGCGAGGATTCACGCAAGATCTGGAAGGAAGAGGGGAGAGGTAAAAGGCACAGCAGCTACCGCCACGGACCATTGGCTGAAGAGCTGAAGGTCTGGTGAGCCTACCGGTCAGCATGGCGGAAGTCTGAGTATGGGGCCAGTTTCCGCTTGTTATGCTGCCTCTCTTTCTAGGTACAAGGATTCATGCCGATGGCCTTATCCTAGAGGATTCACGAGGGCATCAGAAGGAGTAGCCTTACTCCTCCCAGTAAAAAGGGAACCGCTTGAGTGCAAGGACTCATGCACCCAACCTGACCAGGGTCAGCAAGGATTCATGCCGGTGGCCTCATCCTGGAGGATTCACCAAGGCATCGGGAGGGGTAGCCTTACTCCTCCTAGTAAAACAAACGAGAAAGCGTAAAACATGTCAGCATGAGGATGCATGCAAGATCTGGCGGGACGAGAGAAAGGATAAGGGACACAGCAGCCATCACTACAAACCATTGGCTAAAGAGTCGAAGGTCTAGTGAGACTACCGGTCAACCTATCGAACATTCAGGTGTGGGGCCAAATGTATGCCCGGTATGCCGCCTCTCCTTTTGGGTGCAAGGATTCACACACCCAGTCCTGAAAGACAAGAGAAGTGGGAAACCTTCGGGGAGACGGTCGTCTGTAAGCGGAGATGATGCGTCTGACAATGGCTTAGTGTTTTACGATAAAAAGAAGCATCAAAAAATACAATAGTATAATCGTTAAACACGTAAAGAAATGTGGGTTTTCGTATGAAAACCTAGAAAATGAACCATGATGAAACTGATCTCGACCTGTCCCTGGGAGGATTCACCCAGCGGGGAGGACAGATGCCAGTACCTTCAGAAGCGTATCCAAAGGAATGGACCCGGGAACATCCTTTGACCTTTCCCAGTGCGTGGGGAAGGTCTAGTTCGGTCATGGTTACAAGATGCATGAGGCTAACGAAGAAGATTACGGTGAGAGAGAGAAGGAGACTGTCCTCCTTGGCATGTGCAGCATTGTGCATCCCCAAGGAGGGGCTCTTCTCGCCGAGAGCGTAGAAGGTTTACCTACAAGGGGAAGCTAGTGATGATCAAGAAGTCCTTGCTCTAGTTGGCACGCCTAATAGTCCTTCGTCCTTTAATGGGTTCGAAAGGGAGTCCTCAGCAAAAACCTCGAAAAGCTCTGCTTTGAAAAGGCCCCCTTCCGTATGGAAAGGACATACCCTTATATAGGGAATTACCTTCCATACTGGGTGATCCAAACATGGTAAATCCAGGTACATTTTGATTTAGTCTCGTGATTTATGCCATTGATTATGTGGAGACGAAACTTTCAACTGATTTGCTCTGCTTTGGCGAGTAGTAGGTGTGCTACCAGGTACTTGCAGGTAGGCTACCAGCTACTTGTGGGCTGGCAACTATGTTCTTCCATCGAGTCCCTTGAAGGGACGAAGGGGAGTCCTTCTTGCCTAGGGAAGAGCCGAGGAATTGGCAGCTAGGGTGATGTACCAACTTGCTGGTTGGCTACCGCATGTTTTACCTAGCGACTAGGTAGGTGTTGAGCATGGGGGTCAACATCAGTGATTAAGAAAATTAAAAGTAAGATTAAGGAAGTAAGAATGTAATTAAAGGATTAAATCATGCATTAAGCACATAAGTGATGAAGTTTACAAGTTAAGCATTACGTTAGTATTTATTTCAAAATTATGCATGATTATTCATATTTGGTTGAGCTTGAATTATGTAGGAAAATTATGTATTGATCAATGAACAAAATTAAAGCTTTGATGATTATTAAAGGGATGCAATTCAAAGGAAAAGAGTGGGCTGATGTGGACAAAACGTGGAATGAAGTGTGCAACATTGATTAGCTGCCAAAGAAGTGGGAAGTTATCAAATTTCAAGAACTGACACCCTCCATTCTATATAAGAAAGTCTTGTGACTATGAGAACGGTCTCCTCCCTTACTTCGTCTGAACATCACCCATAACCATGCCTCCATTTTCTCCATCTTACATCTTCCACCCACTCATTTCTTCCCAATAGGAGATTGATGACCTCTTCTTCTTCTTCCTTCTACTTAATGCAATCATTGCTCTTTTCTCTACCTAAGCGTATTCTTGAAGGCGAGACTCTTGGTACTGACTGCTTCCCCCTCTTCAATACTGTGAGATTGTGGAGTGATGCCTAGAAGATCATTTGAGGAGAAAGGAAAGTTTACCAGATTAACGACCTAGTGGGCTAGAAGTAAAGACAAAAGGAGCACTTGACCTAAGCAAGTCTCGAAGGGTGAAAATTACAGTGATTACTTTGGTGTTCTCTCCTTTTCTTTTTCTTTTCTCTATGTTATATGTACTATATTATTGAATGTTATTGTGTTCGTACAATTAATTATATGTGTGTTTTGTTTTATGTGTTTCTTGTGTTTTACTTATTATAAAGAAAACAGAAAAAAGATATATTTATGTTTCAGTGGAATTGTTAATCATCCATATCAGAAAACATCTTTTAATTCCAATCAACTTAGAGAAAGAAGTTACTGAACTGTGTTAAACCATTATGAAAATTGTAGAGCATTTAAGTAGATTAAAAAGTAAATTTGTAATTACTTGGAACAGTCCAACCGTAACATTGCTTAAAAAACATTTTTGTTGTTCCAGTAATTAGAACATATAAGATTTAACTGGTAATTTACCCTTTCCTTTTGGACAAACCTGTACTTGCACACTAATTACATCTGAACCCATGTACTTGTGGTGAAATTTAAAATATTTCAAACAAATATTAATTATTGATAATTCATTCTCAAAAAAGTTCAAACAAGTTGCGAGCGCTTAAGAGGAATTGAAGAGCTCTTGCTATCATCTTAGGGTTTTAGCATAGTGGTAGCACCCAATCCTAATAGGGTAATGGGTCGCAGGTCACTGACCCCCAACCTCCCTCTATGCCTTGCGAAACCTTCACCACCTAAGGAGTAGCCCTCCACTCTACCTCACCCTAGTCGCTCACTCCACTCAGTTCATCGGTCACCTTGCCCTATCACTCATTCCCAACCCTTGCTGTGTTGCTTAGTCACCTTGCCCCACCGCTTAGTCGGCTACTCCACCCCCACCCTTCATTGAGTGGTGCTATTTGTGCCATGTCAAATAGGCTGTGTTGGGCTAGAAACGCTTTTGCAATCATGTAGTGTCGGCATGGCACGAACTCATCATTAGCTATGCTATCTTGACTAGCACTGTTTGACCATGTTGGCACGATTGGGCACAACCCAACCTATTTGAAATCTGTACCAACAATGTCAACTTTGATGCACAATTAATGTTTGCCAAAACTAATTGGAGCAATCATGTATGTCTTTCTTGATGGAATTTTCAGTACAAAATGTGCTAAAAAGAAGCATGACACCTCCCAAGCATCTTTGAATGCCAGCAAACAATTAACAAAATAAAATGACTTGTTCAAGTTTATGTCACTATCCTATGATAAAATTATGTCACACAATCACACTCATTTGAAATTTCACACAGTATGAATAACAGTTTTTGATCAGGTAAAAACATCCCAACCAAAGTCAAATATTTTGTGTTCATTTCCACAAAAAACATGGAAAGCTTCATTAGAGCCTCAAAGCTAGTAATTGTTCTATTAGGTAAGGCAATTAGTTGTGGGTGGCTCCTTCTATAAGTGTCTAAAATAAAGTAGGTAAATATTTGCTCATGTTCTCCTAGAAGCTTGTTGATCCATTCATAAGGAATAATTCTCAATCAAAGCAAAATAGGAGACCAAGAAATAGACCTTTGATCCAATGATAATTTTAAAACATAAGACCCATGATATCAAGCATTAAACCTTGATATTTCAAAGTTAGAAAAAATAAGAAGTCCACATCTTCGTATGAACATCATAGTTCACCTCGTCTAAACTTTGATATGGCCCTACACCATTCATGCAATTACTTCACCTTTTCTTCACAAAACAATATACCTTTACCATATGAAAATAACAATGTGTTAAATTCTTGGGATTCTTCTTTTGGCAATGTTTCACCACTTCAATACTAGTCTGCATTGTTTTGAATTAAGGAAAAGCTTAACGATGTGTTAATTAGTTGAGAAAGTCTACAATACATAATGTGTGTTAGTTATTTATGCTTGCTAATGATTTATGCAACACTTTATCTTGATAAATTTGAAGGTGCCAAGTTAATGCAGGTTGCATTCTTTTTGCTATCTTTCTTGAAATAACATTGCAAAATAACCTATTTGAATATTCCACTCAATCTTCACTTTCAATGATGTGCTTCACTAGATGGGTTTGAAAAAATTCATGAAACATTTATCCAATAACAATTTCTTTGAAAAATACGAATTAAAGGAAAAAAAATTGCTACCAAAAATACAAAACAAAGGAAAACATAAGTTTAGGGTTCAAATGGAAAAATGTTGTGTATGTTTGAGGAAGGAGTTTACCTATGAGGAACAGAGGAAGGATGGAGAGAGGAGTGCATGAAAAGGGGCTATGTTGGAGCAATTGTGAGGTTGGACGTCAGAATGGTTGGAGTAGTGGTTGCAATGAAAGGAGGAAGGACAGAGAGGGGAGCACACAAAAAAGGGCTATGTCAAAGCAACTACAATGCTAGACAATGAAACGATCGAAGTTGCAATTGCAAAGAACGAAGGAAGGACGGAGAGGGTAGCATGGGCTGCATTGGAGCAACTATGGAATGGAGAGGGACAGAGAGGGGAACGTGTGAAACTATAGAACGAAAGGAGTAGTGATTGCTTTGAGTGGGCTTTGAGTAATCAAGTCGATTTGGAGGAAGAGAGATTTAGTCAAATTCAGAAGGAGGGGGTTGAGAATTGATTTCTCAACCTACTATTTATATGGTTCATGATCAAGAATTCAATTCTTGATCTTTAAAATTGCACAAACATTAGAATTAGGTGGAATTCAATTCAACACAATTCATGGAGCACAAACACTCCCTAAGTTATATAGTGTACTTACCTTTTCATTTATCTTTATTATTACCTATGCAAATCGCATTAGGTTTAATTGATATCATTTGATTTATTTTGTATCTACATTTCAATTTTATTAAAAACATTAATCTATGGTGCACCATTCTAAGTTAAAGAAATTCATTGATTCATTGGTGATAATTCATTAGTTTGTTTTAGTCGACTGAAAAATTAGGACTTGTTTAAGGGTTTATAAAGGGAGCGATAGGTTACTTGTTAACCTAGTTACTTTCTTATAGTTGATGACAATTCCGGAGAAATTCAGAGTTTACTCCATCAATCAGTTTGGAATCAACTTAGATTGTTGCAAGTTTGAAGTGAATCTTCTCCAACATTGTTCAAACATGCCACAATTCTGTAGTATGTAGATTCCATTTATTTTATGTGTAAAAAGGAAAAATTAGTTTATGGTATGTAGATTCCGTTTTTATTAAAAAAATTTAAAAAATTCTGCATTAATTTTATTTACCAAAATAGTTTGGGATAAAAATAAAACTAATTATTAAAGAAAAAATAATTTGGACCACTGCAAAAAGGATTGTTACAATTAATTAAATAAAAATTAAATTTCATCATGAAATCTTAAGGTTTAAAGAAACTATCACAGCTTTTACTCCTCCTTACC
Source organism: Amphibolis antarctica (assembly GCA_024699675.1). Classification (NCBI taxonomy): domain Eukaryota; kingdom Viridiplantae; phylum Streptophyta; class Magnoliopsida; order Alismatales; family Cymodoceaceae; genus Amphibolis; species Amphibolis antarctica. The sequence continues at coordinate 5,483 of JAMKPZ010001653.1, read as the reverse complement.
CATTACAAGTCTTAAGTTTCAAGACTTGGGTAGAATTTTTTATGGGTAAAATTAAGTAAATATGATATTTATATTTTTCAAAAAATTATACGATTTATAATAAAAAAATTTAAATATTTTTGATATAAAATATTAAAAATATATAATAAATATTACTGTATCCAATTGTAATGTATGAAAGAAAACAATGATACAAAACAAATGTTGCCGTGAGAGTTATAAACTTTTCTTCTCTAGAAACATGGTATTTATTATTTCTGACAAATGGTTGACTAATTCTATAGGTAATATTAATTTTAAATCATTGTTTCTTAAAATAACAAATCCTACCTGTAACATTGGTAATTTTGACTAGAATTTGACATTTCAGCAAATACAAAAAATGTAAATAACCAAAAAAATAAACTCTAAAGGTTACTAAATTTATCCATTTTTGTTTACAATTATTAGTAAAGATAATACCTTTTAGGGGGGTTTGTGCTATTTGGAAATTAATGAAAAAGAAAATTTAGAAATTTTTTATTATTGAAATATTAAAATTTTAAAATATTTTTATTTCTTTTCAAATTAAATATAAATTTTCCTAAACTTTCATGAGGTGCATGGTTTCATAAAATTTTTCATTTCCAGATTTTTTATATTTTAATAATAAAAAAATTAGATTTTCTTTTTCATTTATTTCAGAATGCACAAATACCCCTTAGTGATACTTATAGAAAATTGATTCTATAGATATCCAATCCAACAGTTGAAAATCCATCAAAATTATTTTTCATCTTCTCTCTTTTCCTTCTTAACCTCTTCGCCACACCTTTGCTCCCCACCCTTGATGTGTGACATTCAAAAATGAAGAAGTCGTTTTTGAAATTCGACTTGGTTGAATCCAAATTACTTTGAAACGACCTTATGTTAGGTCTTTAAGGTCTTCTTTTTTTGTTTTGGGGCAAAAATGACTTAAATTTGAGTAACTATAGAATCAATTTTTTATAAAAATTAATAAGAAATGAGACCCTTATTATTATTAGACTATATTAATGAAATTTTGAACACGAGATTATAATTAGTAGTTTAAATTTATCTATTTTTAAATATTTAAATACGTCAAAATTGGAATCATCAATAGGAATATTCTTAATTAAAAAAAATATATTGGCACATAAAAAAAGAATTAGCTTGCTTGTTCAAGAGTTATTTATTATATAGTTTAACTATAGGGGGTTTATGTTAACAGAATTGAGGAGAATTGAATCGAAGGGAATTCAATTTCATCCCATTTGAGTGCTTGTGTAGACTTTACCTGACAAAATTCAATTCCTTCGTAAAATTCATTTAAAAGGGAGGTTCAGAATTCAATTCTGACATTCTCTTGGTGAATTGAGTGAAATCTTTCTGCTCATTCCTCTTCTATGGGACATCTTATAGTTTTTGCATATCTCAAAAAGTCAATAGTTAAATTTTAAAATATATTGAATTTTTACTATTTTTAAAATAAAAAATAAATTCAATTCTATTTAATTCCATTATATGCACAAACTTTAAATTTTCAAATTCTGTTCAATTCTACGATGTACACAAACACCTATTCATTGAATTCAATTTATTTTCGTTTAATTTTGTATGTACAATTGGACCCTATCATTGAATTCAATTTTATTCAATTCAATTTTGACTAAGAAATGAATTCTTAACAATTCATTTCCATCTAATTCTATATGTACAAATAGACTATTTCATTAAATTCAATTCTAACTAAAGGAGGGTTTGTGTATTTAGAAAATACAAGAAATGATGAAAAAGATGAGAAATAGTGAGAATAATAAGTTAAATTTTTCACAATTTCCTATATACTTTACAAAGACAAACTCACCCTAAGAAATGAATTCTTAATCATTCATTTTCATCTAATTCTATATACAAACAAACCCTATCATTGAATTCAATTCTATTTAATTGAATTCTAATTAAAAAATAAATTCTTAACCATTCATTTTCATATAGGTACAAATTAGGTCAATGGACCACGCTGGGCTAACCCAACACAGCCCAACACAGCCTGGCACAGTTTGACTATACCGGTAAATGGCATGGCACAAATAATTATTTGTACCGTGAGTCGTGCCTGGGCTGGACCCCTAGGTAGTTCATGACATGCTGACACGACATGAATTCTAGCATGAAATAGGTACGGTCTGGCCCAACACGAGACTACGATGTGGGCTGTCAGAGGGGGCGAGGGGGCGGTCGTGCAAGCCAGTGGGGGGAACAATCACCGGGTCATAGACAGGGGGTGGGGGGGCACCGGTCGCCGGGTCGTGTAGCCAATAAGGTGAACGGTCGCATGCACGTGTGGGCGAGTTAGGGAACCGTGCCTGGGCTGGTCGCTGAGTCATTAGGTTAGTTGCCGGGTCATTAGGCCGACAACCGATTCGCGACATCAGGTCCTGAGAAGAAGAGGCGAAGAAGGGAAAGGAATATTGGAAGAATTGAAGAAGAGGAGAGAAGAAGGGAAGACCGGAAGAAGTGAAGAATTGAAGTTTGAAGAAGAGAAGAAGAAGAAGAGGAAGAGCTAAAGTGCCTAGATCAGTCGTTGGGTCATTGGGCCGGTCGATGGGTCATTGGGTTGACCGCCAGGTTGCAGCGTAGGGTCCTAAAAAGAAAAGCCGAAGAGGGGAAGGGAAGAACTAAAGAAGAGGAGAGAAGAAGAAGGGAAGACTGGAAGAATTGAAGAACTAAAGTTTGAAGAAGAGAAGAAGAAGAAGAGGAAGAGCTAAAGTGCTTGGGCCGGCCAGCAGTCGGGTCGCGGTGCCGGCTCTTGGGAAGGAAAGCCGAAGAGGGGAAATGACGAATAGAAGAAGAGGAGAAAAGAAGAAGGGAAGATCAGAAGAAGTGAAGAACTAAAGTTTGAAGAAGAGAAGAAGAAGAACAGGAAGAGCTGAAGTGCCTGGGTTAGCCATTGGGTCATTGGGTCGACAACCAAATCGCGACACTAGTTCCCAGGAAGAAGAGTCAAAGAGGGGAAGGGAAGAACTGAAGAAAAGGAGAGAAGAAGAAAGGAAGACTGGAAGAAGTAAAGAATTGAAGTTTGAAGTAAATATTAAATATATATAAATAATAAATTAATTAAAAAATCATGCCAGTCAATATTGTGTCATTGATCAACACGAATAGTGTTTTCCGTGTCAACAGATCATGCTTGGATCGACCCGTTGGCTTTGTAGGCCGTGTCAACATGACACTATTCATGTTGTGCCAATAAAAAATTTGTGCCATACCATGCTGATATCGCACTATTCGTACCGTGCCAACAAAATTTGTGTCATACCGTACCGACATGATTGACACCTCTAGTTAGAGTTGTCAATCGTGCCATGCCAGCATGGCACGACATGATTTTTGTACCGACACGGCACTATTTGTGTCATGCCAGCACAACCCACACGTCTAATGGGCCAACCTAGGCACGGCCCATGGCATGAAAAAACACTATGATTTTGACTGACATGATTTTTTAATTAATTTATTATTTATATATATTTAATATTTAAATTAATAATTAAATTTTTAAAAAATATTTATTTAATTAACAAATAAGTGAAATAACAACATTCAACAATCAACATTCAATATTTAAATTTAATTCAACAATCAACATGACAACATTCAACATTCAACAACTTAATAAATGAGACAATAATGCATATAATTAAATTAATTTTTTATTTATTAATGAATTACATATTTTATATTTACATTATTACAAATTTACAAATATATTTAAAAAAATTTTACTACAAAACTAAATTACATTTTTGAAAAAATTACAAATTGAAAAATAAAAATTACAATGTTTTAATTATGAAATATTTAAGTTTGTGAGTTACTCGGTAAATTCTTCAACTTGATCTTGTTCATGAAGTGCAACAAGCTCCCAGTCTTTTACACACATTAATGCTTCTATTATATTTTCTTTAAACTTGCATCTTTAGTCATCAAGCACGTTGCCACTCATGCTGAAAACCTATTCACAAGCTACTGAAGACACTGGAATTGTTAATAAATCTTTTGCCAATATTGATAATATTAGAAAAATCTGTGATTGTTGCCTCCACCAATCTAAAACATCAAATATATTTAAGTTAAAATGTTGAGTAAATAATAATGATTGGTGATTCATTGAATTAAAAGTAATTAATTCTTGTCTAGATAGTATAGGATTATAATTGTATGATGATAATGTTGGAATATCTTCATCAAATCTTAGATCTTGTAAAAATGCCCAAGAATTTGAAGATAGTTCAACATTTGATTATGGTATTGTGGACATTAGAGGAGGAGAAGGTTCTATTCTTAATCCATATATTTGTGTGTATAAATCAAACATTTGATTTAATTGTTCTTCTATTGTATTAACATTTAATCCTAAATCTACACCTAAACCCATTTGTATTCCCCTAATTAATTTACTAGCATATCTTATTTTACACCTAGGATCTAAACATGCACTCAAAATATATAATGTAGGGATTTCATTCCAATATTTTAAAATTTTTTGTTTCATCTTATTTACTATTGGTTGGAAAAATGGATATGCCTCATATTTATTAAAAACTCTTGAAATATCATATAAATGATGCAACACATAGACAGATGTAAAATAATAAATTCTTGATAATCTAACCGTTGCATCATAAAAAGGTTTTAAAAATTCAACAAAACATTTTACAATTTTAAAATGATAATCATTTAATTGTTGTTGATAATCATCACAATGATGACGATTATACAAAGACATTATTGGAATTTCATATGGTAATACACTTTCAAACATTAAATATAATGAATTCCACCTATGTTGAACAATTAAAGAGAATTTTTTATGCGGCATTTGAAAAGAATTACATGTTTCATCAAATTGTTGTTGTTGCTTTCCTGAACTACTTATAAAACTTACAGCATCCCTAATAAGTTCAATATAAATTTCAATTTCTTTTATACCTGATTGTACAATAATATTAATTATGTGACACATACATCTTTGATGAAATAATTTAAAACCATTTGGTGGACTTATTTTAGTTTTAAACATTGGTATTGTTGCAATATTATTAGCTACATTATCAAAAGTTATACTACTTATTTTATTTCTAATTCCATATAAATCAAAAATTTCTATAGTGTTTGCAAAAATTGTTTCAGCAGTATGTGAATGTTGAATTTTTCTAAATCTTATTAACATTTTTTGTAAAATCTAATTTTGATCAATATAATGTGTAGTTACAGCTATGTACCCATCCTTAGTTGTACCCAACCAAATATCTGAAGTGCAGGCTATACATGTCATTATTGTACTCATAACATTAATAAGTTCTAATCTAAGCTTATTAAATGAATTCATAATATCTGACCTAATAGTATTTCTAGATACATGTTTATATTGTGGACAATATGCTTTACTAATATAATTATCAAAACGTTTATTTCCT
>JAMKPZ010001651.1:0-36557 GCA_024699675.1 Amphibolis antarctica | reverse complement strand
GCGGAGGGGAACCCAATAGGTATCGGCGGCAGCAGCAGCAGCAGAACAGGAGTGAGGAGATGCCAAAGGTGCTGAGGAGCATCAGCTCAAGGAGGGGAAGTGCTGATGGCTACACAAATGGTGGCCATCCAATGTTTGAGGAGATACGAAACGTGCCCAGGTGTATCAGCTCGAGGAGGGGAAGTAATAATCGTCCCAAGTCAACCACCAAGTCTTCGCCGGTGACCGGATCTCTGGCGACCACGATATTTTTCAGGAGGAAGCCGCCGCCGATCGAAAGGAGGTTGGAATGCACGTTGGAGGAGCTGTTCAGAGGATGCAAGAAAGAGGTCCGGTACACCAGGGACGTCGTCCGTAAGAATGGGTTAAGTATATATGATGATCTTCTTTCAATCTCTCTCTCTCTGCATCTTTCTTTACCTTTTTACCTGTGGACTTCAATTGGGTTTTGGTCGATGCAGGAAACCAAGAATTAATGGGTTAAGTTTGGATCTGTGTGTTTTGGCTTCTTTCATAATTAAACACAAATGGCATGGCACCAGTGAGCTGGCCTTAATTTCCTTGGCAGGTTTAATTGGGTTGCTTTGAATTCTTCACGGAACCACCCCCACCCCCACCCAAAAAAAAGAAAAAACCAGAAGTGATTTGTTTACTTGAGCTAGCTAGCTGTTCTTGAAAGAACGGATTTGTTTCTCTCTGTGATAGGATTTTGATCGTCTTTCGTATAAATCTCCATGTCATTAAGAAGTAATCATGCTGGGTTCACGATCTATGGTTAGGAGTCGCGGGTGCGTTTGAATCTGAGATTTGTGGTGATGAAATTTATCTTATTAAAATCAATTAACGAAAGACTCGCAATGATTCTAAAGTTCTTTTAATGTGAGACTATTTTACCTAATACTCACGTTTCCTGGATTTTTTGATTCAGTGGTTCGATTTGACGGTGCTAATTAAGTTTTTGGTTTCTCCGCAGGACCATTTTCGAGAAAGAGGAAGTTCAAACCGTGAAGGTGAAGCCGGGGTGGAGGAAAGGCACGAGGGTGACGTTCGTGGAGAAGGGCAACGAGAGGCTGGGGAGCGTCCCCTCCGACGTGGTGTTCTTGATATCGGAGAAGGAGCACCCTTACTTCAAGCGCTCCAGCAACGACCTGCTGCTGAAGGTGGAGGTGCCGTTGGTTAGTGCTCTGACAGGGTGGACATTCTCGTTCCGCCTCCTCAGCGGAGAGAGGATGAGGTGCTCGTTCGAGAACGACATCATCGTGCCCGGCTACGAGAAGGTGATCAGAGGTGAAGGGATGCCAGTGGCCAGGGAGAAGGGGGTGAGGGGTGACCTGAGGATCAAATTCAGCATCGTCTTCCCGAAGCGCTTGAGCGAAGACCAGAGGAGGGAGGTCAAGAACGCGCTGGAGGAATGCTACTAGACGCCGCCGCCGCCACCTCCACCATTTTTGCCGAGGCTGTTGCTGAAACGATACGATAATCCAAACCCGCAATTAAGCGCGGCACAATATTATTTCGTGAATATATGAAGGCGACTGAACCCGGCGGCCGCTGGTGCGCGCTTTTCATCTCTGTTCCATCGCTGGCTTCGAAAAACTCGTGCCCGGTTCAGAACTTTGTTCAATTCCGTGTCACCACTGAGAAGACGACGAACAAGCAGCGGTGGGACCACGTTCTATCAACGAACGGCACGCCCCCATACTACCACCACTCCCGCTTCCACGCCTTTGTTACATGTTCCATCAGAAGAGCATAAACGCAACTTTCCCGAAGGTTTTGCTAGTTCGTGTACGCGTGTAGTTTTTTGAAGTTAACTTGGGATTTGTATTTCTAAAAATTTTAGAAAATAGTAAAAAATAATAAAAAATTTAATTTCTTATTTTCAAGACATAAATCCCTTAAAAAGATTTTTTTTAAAAAAAAAAAACTACAAAGGAAAGAGTGAGCATTCATTGACCATCGTCTATTGTTTCAAACAATCCACTAAACTCTACCTTGAATGATAAAAAGAATAAATCGCTACTTATTTCCCTTTTTTACATTGTAGATTACTCATGACACATTCAGATACCTACGTACGTGCGTACCGTGACAGCGGTGGCTGGTATCATTGGGTTGTCGAAATTTTTTATGAAAATATAAGTAAAAATATAAAAAATTATAAAAATATTAATTTATTATTTTTCATACTTCAACTACTCCCATAATGTACACCCAAATTTGACATAGAACAACATGACAAAGAACAACCTCAAGATGGCTACGTAGAAATTTCTTTTTTTGACCGATAAGATAAAGATTGAAAGTCACAATTGTAAATCAACCAAAAAAACTTATAACTAAGTAGAGATTCAAACCTAAGACCTTAACTGAAGTTTGTGCTAAATCCAAAATCTTGGAAAATAAAATTTTTTTAAAAATTTTAGATTTTCAAGTATTTGTGCATGACTACTAATTTTAAATTTTAAAAATGAAAATTTGAAAAAATTTTAAATTTTTCTATGATTACAAATATAATTTTTTAATAAAAAAATTCTTACAATTAATAAAAATTTCATCATAATACTTTCTTGACATTACCCAACATCTTTAGACTATGTTAAATTATAGGAAAAACGTAAAATTATATTTAAAATGTTAAAATATAAAAAAATTAATTTTTTAATATTTGTACAATGTATATAAATGAATAAAAAAATTATTTTCTAATTTTTCTTTTTTTTTTCTTTTCTTAAATTTTCATTTTTCAAATTTCGACGTAGATAAACCCTAACGTTTAAAAAAGTTCTCATAACCACCAAACTACTACTTTAATGATACGTCTAAAAAAATTCTCGATAACACAATTTGCAAAAACGATATTGATATAACAAGACAAAACATGCAAATAAATAAAAACGATAACAGAGACGACGTCCTCAAAGCCAATCAATACATAAATGAGTCGTGAGTATACATGGTATATTATACCTATCCACATGGCGTGAGTTTCTTGTTCCCTGCACCACGAGGATTGTCGTCCTTCCAATCATCCCAAGCCCTCGCCTTCTCTTCGGCAGCCTCGTCATCCTCATCATCATTCTTGATTCGCAGCTTTGGACCATCATTGTACCACGACGAGTTTGCCTCTTCCATGAGTTTCACATTTCTTTCTTGCCACTTGTTCATAATCTCCATTTCGCGTAAGCCGGCCTCTTCGATGCTCATCGTGGGCAATCTTTCCAAGTAGCAGAAAAAGCCAGCATAAAAAAATGAGGAACAAATGAAGCGAGAAACGTCAAGGCATTAAAGACCGTTCTTAGCACAAGTAACACACCAAATAATTTCATTCATAACTTCAATCGACAATATTGAATTACTTTTTTCGCAAGAGTGGATCATAATCATGTCATAGATAAGAAATAACGAGCATTAGACAATCATATCACATAGATAGACCATTCTTCTGAAACATAAATCATTTTTAATGAATTGGTCCTAGCTTCTAATATCTCTGATAACATTAAGCCAAACACACTGAATCTAAAATGTTTTTTGCAACCTTTAAGATGTAATGACCATATGCAATGCATACAAAAACTATGTATGATATTCATAGCTCAAACCAATATTCGATACCTTAATTGTTTTCATTTTTGAATGGAAACAATCAATAATGCAGCACACAATAATAAGTCTACGGTTTAAGATTCATTTCAATCCATTTATGATGTGACCACTTCATTTTAAAACCACAACTTTCGTAAATTTCTACCATTAAAAATAAGCAATTTTAATTGAAAAAAATCCAACAAACATACCTATAACCAGGTTGGAAAACTTGCACTGCCATTCTCTCTCTTTCACTGGTTAATCTTCCCCCTACAAGATTCGCAGGTCCAAATATTGGAGGTTGATGTTTATGGTCGTGGGCATCTGAAACCTTTGCCCTCCCCTCTATAACATCTTGAGCAAATGTTGCACATGTGATGGGTTGTGCTGGTTGAGAAAATCGTGCTTGAAAAGCAGCATTGTGATGGAAGGCTTCTGCATTTTTGTTACGTTCATCAAGGATCTCCCGGGTAATATCATTGCCACCCTCCTGCAGTAAGGATATCCCCTCTATGTTGATGTCATCTTACAAAGTTGAAAAAAGCTCATGGGCTTGGTGAGAATATCCTAATGGTGTAGCAAAATTTCTTCAAATGTGTCCATAACCATATCCTAATGGTTTTGAAAAAGGAAACCGCATCATGACAAGCATAACTCATGAATTATTGGTGAGAATATGCAAGATCTATCCGTAGTTGCAAGCCATATGATTTTGGATGATCCAAGATTTACCAACAGGAATGAGTATGATGTTAAGACACACAACTAAGCTCACATTACGTCTTCTCCAACAATACCATTAACAATGACTATTTGTGCAACGCAATATTTACATTAACAATATGTAATTGGTGCCTCTTTAAGAAAACAATATGTTATCTATGACATTCTGATATAGTTTCCAAGCAACTGAAAGTACAGATTGAATCGCTAGAAAGGGGGTGACTAGTGTATAAAAAATTCATTTAAAATTACTTTTGAATCAATAAATACAAAATTGTAAAAATAATAATACAAAAATTTGTTAAGTAATTCACCAATAGACTACGTCCACCTTCAAGCAAACTTGTTTGAGCCTAATCTAATTCATTATGGTAAATCAATTACAAAATAAGTATTTAAGGTCGCACACTTAACCAATATACAACAAGAGTTTAAAGTTACACCCTTCAATCAACCTACACAGATGTTTATAGTAGATCACCTCAACCTACCAAGGATTTTAAGTAAAATCCTCTAACTAACCACTCCACACAAGTACGACCCACTTGAGTTTTAAGGTGAAAACGCAATCCAAAACCAACGAATTTTAGAAGAAAAACCAAAAACAAAACAACCAAAGTTCATCCAAAGTAATTTGTCCCTACAAATGTGCTATGTGAAAATTAAGAATGAAACTCTAAGCACCACAAGGATTTAATATTGAAAGATTAAACTCAAAACTAAGGCCAAGAAAACATGTGAAGGCTTAAGACTTTTAAATTGCAAAAGATTGGTGTTTTTGAATCACAAATTAAGGGTGTATTCATAAGCTTAATTGGGATTAACGACTAGTTCGACTTTCCTTAATTGGTCAAATCGTTATAACATTTTGCATAATCGTTATAACATTTTTTTAACGGTCAAATAAATCTGGAACGATTGGAAAGATCATTATTCTGTTCCATCCATGTTCCAAAAAGTCCTGTCAAAGAAATACCATATCGTTATACTGTTTCATAGATCGTTATAATGATTTTCTTGGTGACTAAAAATGGAAGGTTCAGATCATCTAGAGACTTATTTCTAATGATACAAATTTCAAAAAATTAACTTGTAATAACAAAATCAAAAATCATTATAACATTTTTTGCAAAATGTTATACCAAATTTCTAGAAGTCTAAAATTAGGTAAGGGTCGGAAGTTCTAGTCTTATAGAATATTGTTTCGTACATGTGAGGTTTATGATCTATATTTGGAGGGATTTGGAAGTTCCAAAGTCTTAGGCTCTATAAGGTTTAGAAGTTTCGATATGTGAGGTTCAGAAGTTTCAAGTGTTCAACAGTTTATACTAGAACAAGACAAAATCATTATAATGAATTTATTTTTGTTATACCGATTTCAGGAAGGGTTGCTTCTAAGTGTTCCAATACGAAAGTTGTAACAAATGGGATTTCGTTACACCATTTTTCCTTGTGTGATGTATGAGGTATGGACTTAAAATTTAAGTAAGGATTAAGTGTGTCTTAGACTATTGTCCAAACTTGTTGTGTGACTTGTCTTCATTCCTTATTTCCCTAAAACATCTTTGGATACCTCTTTTCTTTTCTGTCTTCATAAATACTTTGCTTCTCTTCTTGCCCTTGTCTTTATAAATGCTTCTCTTCTTTTCTTATCCTTGTTTTTATGAATGTTTCTCTTCTTTTCTTGTCCTTGTCTTCATGAATGATTCTCTTCCAATGACTATATTTCCTCTTCATTTGACATCATCAAAACATGTAGAAGTAAGTCTCAACAATCTTCCCTTTTTAATGACGTTAAAACCATAACCCATAAAGTTACGACTTATTAAGACATGAAACATGTACATGATAAACATTACATACATTCTCCCCCTTTTTGACAATGCATAAAAAAAGGAATTACAAAAGTGAATATAAGAGCTCCTCCTGCATTGTTGCACTTTCTCTGTCTAAAAACAAATAAAGATCTAGAAAAGAAAAAATTGAACTCCTATATAGACTTTTAGTATACATTAAAAGATCAAGCAAACAGCAAGTAAATAACTATACAATCAAGTCAAACATATTAATGCTATAACATTTAAATAATTAAAATTCACGCTATCTTAATGAAGCATCCTCCTCCATTATGATTGCTTCTGTTTCTTCATCCATCATTTACTTTTTCATTGCCTAAGATCTATTCAGACTTGTTTCTTTTCCCTTATTTGACATGCAAGTCCAGGTTTCATGCCCCTTCCCCTTCCGAATGTGTGTAAGCTTCTTAGATATTTCCAAAAGTTCTTCAAGAAGGCACACTACTAAAGTTTTTACTTGATGTTCTTCTAAAAAGTCATATCTAGAATTTTTTGTCCTAGAAAGTTGGGTTACTGTCCATTTCAACTTTCAAAATTCACTAGAAATTTTCAAATAGAATCATGATTTTTCCATTTTCCTCGAAAACAGCACCTTTCAAACAACATTTGGATGAAAATCCTTTTTAAGGCGAAGGGCTGCGATGTATTATTCCTTTATAAAGATTTTCCTTATAATGAACTTTCCACTATTATACATGTGACATTCTTTCTACAATATTTCATCTGATAACTTCGTTATACTGAAGATGAATTTCATTATAACATTCCTATTTTGTTTTAATTTTTCTTCTATAAGTCCCAAAACATTATACCGACGTACAATGATGGGAGCAACTAAAAAATTCGTTACAACAATTCTGCAATTCGTTGTACCGATTTCTCTACTTTTAAAATATTTTTCAAACAATATCATTCAAATAACATATTCCTAAACTTCTCCTAATCTAAGTGAACTGGTGTACATCTAAAGGTTTAGTAAAAATATCTGCTAATTGGTTTTTTGTGGCAATATGACTTAACTTAATTTTACCTTTCTCAACATTGTCTCTTAGGAAATGATGTCTAATATCTATGTACTTGGTTCTAGAGTACTCAATTGAATTTTTAAATAGGTTTATAACACTAGTGTTATCACAATATAAGGTTGTCACGGTACACTTTAAGCTATAATATTCCATAGTTTGTTGAATCTATAAAATCTAAGCACAACCAAGTGCAGCAGCTATATATTCTACTTCTGTTGTTGATAAGGCAATACAATTCTATTTCTTGCTACACCATGATATAAGGGTCTGTCTTAAGAATTGGTAGATGCTACTAGTACTTTTTCTATCTGATTTTGTGTCACCAAAGTCAACATCACAAAAGCTAACCAATTCTAATGATCCATTTTTGGGATAATATAATCCAAAGTCAGTTGTCCCTTTGAGATATCTTAAAATCCTTTTTACTGCTATTAAATGAGGTTCCCTAGAGTCACTTTGGAACCTTCACATGCACATGCATTGAAAATAATATCAGGTCTACTAGCAATTAAAAATAGGAGTGATCCAATAATTCTCCAATACTTTTTCTCTTCTACTTTAACTACATTGAGAACAGCACTTAACTTTGTAGTTGATCCCATGGGAGTTCCAATCTCTTTACTTTGATCCATATCAAATCTTTTGATCAATTCCCTACAGTATTTTTCTTGATTAATAAAGACCTTATTTTCAATTTACTTGATTTGCAAACCAAGAAAAAATGATAGTTCTCCTACCATGCTCACTTCAAATTCATTTTGCATGGTTTTTCCAAATCTTTCAAGGCTTCATTAATATTCATTGATTCAACAAAGGAGACAAAAGCACAGAATTGACATTCTCAATAATTTTTCTCCTTATTTGAACCCCTTTTGTAATGTCACCTACTATTAATTCTAATGGATAATTAGATGAAAATTTCCAAGTCTTAATTTCTATATTTGGCTGTTCAATTGTCACTTCATCTATTTTTGTTTGGTCTTCATCATCAGTTTCAATGGTTAAGCTTTTCATCTTAATGTCTAAATTTTCATTAAATGTGACATGTATGGATTCAACCATTTTTCTTTCCTTTTCAATATATACTCTATATCCTTTACTTGATGTGGAATATCCTACTAGAAAACCTTCCACAGTCTTTTTATCAAATTTATCTTTGTTTTCACTAGTATTAAGAATAAAACACTTGTAGTCATATACTTTGAAGTATGACACATTAGGTGTTCTTTCATGTCATAGCTCAAATGATGTTTTCTTAAAGATTGATCTTATGTGAACTTTATTAATTATATAACAAGATTAGCCCACAAAAACTTAGGCAAGTTAGCTTCATTTAAAAATGTTCTAGCCATATCCTGAATGTTTCTATTTTTCCTCTCAACAACATTTTGTTAAAGATTTCTTCATCATAAAAACTCATGACTGATACGCATCTCATCATAGTAATTTTTAAATAATGAGTTTTCAAATTCTCCACCATGATCACTTCTAATTCGTTTAATCTTTTCTTCTCTTTCATTTTGAATTTTAGTGCAAAACCTTTTAAATTCGTTAAATGCATCTCTTTTATATGCCAAAAAGATAGTCCAAATGAATCTAGTAGTTCAAGGCCTCTTTTAGTTGTTACTTCATTTAGACTTTTAAAAGAATTTTTATGTTATTTTCTCATTTGACAGGCCTCACAAATTCTATCTTTATCAAACTTTTCATTGGGTAGTCCTCTAACTAAGCTATTTTTAGCTAACCGTCTAAATGTTTTCATGTTGATATGACCTAGTCTTTTATGCCAAACCCAAGATGCATCATTACAAGCAACAAGACAATCATTTTCAAACATGCAATCATCAAGAAAATTCAAAATATATAAATGGATCCATTTTTAGATCCAATAAATTTAATTTCCTTATTGTTTTCATCAAAAATAACACATTCTTTTGATTTAAAAAGTACATTATAGCCTTTATCAGTTAGTTAGCCTACATTTAAAAAGTTTTACTTTAAGTCATTTACCAAAAGTACATGATCAATGACAATTATCATGTAGTCCTATTCTATCAATTCCTTTAATTAAATTCTTGTTGTTATTCCAAAATCTAACCATACCCCCACTATGATCTTCAATTGAATTTAGTAATTCTTCTTGTCTAGTCATGTGAGTGGAGGATGCACTGTCAATGATACATTTTGACTTGTAACTTGTTCTTTCAACATGCTAAGGAAGAATATAAATGACTTTGGTAACTACATTTTTTTAGGTCTTTGGGAATTAGTCCGAACAATGTTGAACTTATTCTCCACGAAAAGCCATACTTTTCTATGATTCCCTTTAAGAATAAAAACATAGTCACCATTATATACTCTTCCAATGAAACCCTCACAATATAGAATGTCATCAAATTTGTACTTCGGGTTATACTTGAGAATACATTTATGGTAATCTAAAAATGCATGTTGATTTATCCTAGAGGAAGAGATTTCCTTAATCTTGATATTTAGCATGTTGTTTTCCTCCTTCAATTCAGCATTTAAGCAATCAACTTGCATTTCAGATCAAGCTTGTCTTTACTAATTTATCAATCTGATCATACAATGATTCATTTTCAGTTTCTAAGCCAAAAATAAATACAGTCAGTTTCTTATTTTCCTTTTTAATACTTCTATATTTCTCATGTAGTTTCAAAAATGCAGACTTCAATTCATCATAGTCACAATTTTCATTATCTGAATCTAAGCAAGATGAATTCATACACACCTCTTCTTCATTTGTCATGAAGTACACATTTGCTTGCTCCTCATCTGAGTTGCTAGAGTTTTCAGCACTGGATGAATCAAGTTCATCCCAAGTAGCCTTTAAGGTTCTTTTAAATCTTTCTTTCCTTTTTATCTCGTTTCTTTTTGTCTTTCTCATCCTTATCTTTCAAGAGAGGACAATGCTTTCTTATGTGTCCTTTCTTATTACAGTTGTAGCATTGAGGAACTTCTTTAGATTCTCCTCCTTTTTCATGAATTTCCTAAACTCGTTGAATTTTCTAAACATGTAGGCAAGAAGAGTAACATCATCCTCACTTGAGCTGTTGTTTGAGCTGAAATCCACTTAGAAGGTCAACTCCTTTTTCTTTTCTCCTTTCTTTAAGGATTTAGTTTTCTCCTCTTTCTGAGCTTTAAGTCGAACCTTGTATGTAATGAGGTTCCCAATCAAATCTTCAAGTGTATAAGTGCTATGATATTGTCATCGAAGAAAATGGATGGTTGATGCTTTGTCCATCTATCGGTCTAGTGGTCATCTTGTTTTTTGATGGTTAAATCAACAAAAACTAAACCTTGCTCTAATACCAATTGAAAGTATGAATTGAATCGCTAGAAGGGGTGAATAATGTATAAAAAATTCGTTCAAAATTGCTTTTGAATCGATAAACACAAAACTGTAAAAATAATGAGAATACAAAAACTTTTTAGGTGATTTACTAATAAACTACGTTCACCTCCAAGCAAACTTACTTGAACTTAATCTAATTCACTATAATAAATCAATTACAAAATAAGTATTTAAGGTCGCATACCCAATCAACATACAACAAAGGTTTAAGGTTACACCTTTCAACCAACTTACACAGGTATTTATGGTAGAACACCTTAACCTACCAAGGATTTTAAGTAAAATCCTCCAACCAACCACTCCACACAAGGAAACACGACCCACTTGAATTTTAAAGTGAAAACCCAAGTCCAAAACCAACAAATTTCAAAAGAAAAACTCAAAACAAAACAACCAAAGTTCACCCAAAGAAATTTGCCCCTACAAGTGTGCTATGTGAAAATTAAGAGTGAAACTCTAAGCACTACAAGGATTTAATATTGAAAGATTAAGCTCAAAACTAAGGCTAAGAAAACGTGTGAAGGCTTAAGACTTCAGATTGCAAAAGATTGGTGTTTTTGAATCACGAATTAAGGGGGTATTTATAAGCTTAATTGGGATTAACAGCTAGTTTGACTTTCCTTAATTGATCAAATTATTATAACATTTTGCATAATCGTTATAACATTTTTATAATGGTCAAATAAATCTGAAATGATTGGATAGATCGTTATTCTGTTCTATGTTCCAAAAAGTCCTATCTCAAGGAAATACCAGATCGTTATACTATTCCATAGATCATTATAATGATTTTCCTAGTGGCCAAAAATGGAAGGTTTAGATCATCTGGAGACTTATTTCTAACGATACAAATTTCAAAAATTTTCCTAAGTAATTATAAAATCAAAAATCGTTATAACATTTTTTGCAAAGCGTTATACCGAATTTTCTAGAAGTCTAAAATAAGGAAAGGTCAGAAGTTCTGGTCTTATAGAATTGTGTTCCAAACATGCAAGGTTTGTGATCTATGTTTGGAGGGATTCAGAAGTTCTGAAGTCTTAGACTCTATGAGGTTCGTAAGTTTCGATATGTGAGGTTCGAAAGTTCTGAGTATTCGACAGTTTATACGAGAACAAGACAAAATCGTTATAATGAATTTATTTTTGTTATACCAATTTCAAGAAGGGTTGCTTCTAAGTGTTACCAGTACAAATGTTGTAACGAATGGGATTTTGTTACAACATTTTTCCCTATGTGTGATGTATGAGGTATGGACTTAAAAATCTAAGGATTAAGTGTGTCCTAGACTACTATCCAAACCTATTGTGTGACTTGCCTTCATTCCTTATTTCCCTAAAGCATCTTTGGATACCTCTTTTCTTTTCCTTGTCCTTATAAATACTTCGCTTCTCTTCTTGTCCTTGTCTTCATTAATGCTTCTCTTCTTTTCCTTGTCTTCATGAATGCTTCTTTTTTTTTCTTGTCCTTGTATTTATGAATGCTTCTCTTCCAATGACTCTGTATTTCTTCTTCATTTGATATTATCAAAACATATAGAGGTGAGTCCCAACAGCAACAAGAATTGCCAGAAATTTTCACATTTGACAAGCACACACATTATAGATGAAATGATGGTTTCAAGCACAATTTAAGCCCAACTAACAAGATGGATTGAGAAATTTGATACCTTCAAGATTTGCCTTAGTATTATCGATTAGGCAATAGACAAATGCATTGGGTATATGGATATCAATCTAGATACAACTTCAACATGATCATTTAGATAGCAACAAAAGGGAGGTAAAACAAAATAGGAGAAAGTAAAGCAGCCGAACAGCTAGAAAAATATTATTTCTTACAAAGTGTGAATCACACATTGCCCAAAAGTATGTGAAAATATTCCTGTAAATCAGAATTTCCTGATAAAGAACGCAACTGCAAATAAAGTACAAGATGATACCTGCAATTGCTTTTCTTTTACCACAGAGAGCATTTCATCCTCTCTTTTAAGCATTTCTAGCAAATCAAATGCCTGCAATTGCAAATGGTAATTAAAGCACAAAAGATGCATATTTTGTGAATAAAAAATCAGCTCGTCCAAATTTTGTTTCTCAACCAAGAAAACCAACCTTACAGAGAGACAGGGATATGGTCGTGAGCCACGCCTACAATAGCACAAGGTGTCAGAGAAGTAAATAAATCCATGACCATAACATTCTAACAAATGGAATGATTCAATTTAGAAATAGTCAAAGTTGCAGCAAGCAATGAAATGAAATGAAGGTGTAAGATTAAATCACTGGCAGAACTCATGAACATTACACATTAACTGCAAATTACCATTAGCAAGCTTGGGGCAGACTTTTGGTTTATAGATATTCATAAAAGAAAGGAACTTTATTAAATTAAGTTGGAAAAAATATTAATAAACCTGAATTTAAAGGATACGATGAATTCCCAACACACACACACACACACACACATATATATATATGCTAAAATTGATTCTTCCTACTTGATTATAAATTTCAAAAAAATGATGGCTAAAAAATTTACTTAAATAGAATTCTTGCATCACAACACCTATGAGAACAAAGATTGGTAAGGGAAAATCAATATAATTTGCAAAAGTTATGATACCAAAAACTCTAATAGTGACTTATTTACACACTGATATGGGAAAGAGTCAAGCTCTTATTATTAATATATAGAACAGAATTCAATTCATATTTATTAAGGTGGGCAGCAACGTAGAGCATGATATGGCCACAACTTGGAACCCTACCTCAACTTTAACAATAGCAGATCTTCAATCAGATCAGTTTGATTAAATACATAGCTTCTTAAGTTTTTTTTCAATATTCAAAAAATATTTTTTGTAATATTTTTCCTTACAAAAAAAAAAAAATCTTTTGAGGGTGGTTTGTATCTACCTATTTTACTGCTTCCCCATGGTTAAAGGTTTAGCCTTTTACTACTACTTTTGTTACAGCAATTGGCTTTCTGCCTCAAATTGTATCATCCGATGGTTTTTATACTACTATGTGATTGAAATTTTTCTACTATTATTACCTCTATATGATTAGAAATTTGCTATTACTGTCTGTTATATTTTTCTTATTTTTAGTTAATTTTGTTCGTATTGTTATTAAGTTTTACAAACTGGATGCTTAACTTAATGGAGTGTTAAAATCCAAATAATATAATAAGGTTACATGTGTTGTAAGTAGATTTAATCCCACATTATTTAAGTTGTTTTACGTTGTCTTTATATATAGAGGTTTTATGTTTTGTTAATGTGATATCCAATCAATTTCTCATGTTCTAAGAATATACTTAGAAAATTTTTAAAAATAATATTTAAATAGGCACCTAGGCAGTGATTGAGACAGAAAACCCCCTTGAAAGGCAACAATGGGGAATCTTGGAAAATGTACACAAGCCCATTCTAGCAACACCATGTGAGTGAGGAAAGGCAATTCTACTTGTCAAGCTCTTTTGTCAAGTATGCAATAATGATAGCCACTGTGGTGCCTTGATAAGTTTGGTTCAATTAAGGCTCTGGATTTATAGCCAAGAAACCAAAATAAAGTCCTTGCACTAACATAATCTAGGGTTTGGTCCTCTTCATAATCCAAACGACAATATTTAAAAAAGAAGAATATCAATTGAACCTAGCTAATTTCAGATCTTGCAAGTTACACTAGAATGCAGAGTCATTTGCATAAGCCTTCAACCTGCAGTACATTAGATGATTAGAAAGGATGATAAACCAACCTCCCGTTCTTCCTCACTATCATCATCCAGCATATCTTCCTCCCCAGCCTCAATAGGACTAGATGTGGCAGCAGCCTTCAGTGATCTATGTCGTCTCTCTTTCCTTTCCCTTATTTCTTGTAACTTTAGTTCTGCAGTTTTCTGGCGCATGAACCGAGCAATCTAACATATATTACATATGAAATCAGAATAAACAGTTTTAAGCAACATAACATCTCAAAGATTAAATTAAAGAAACAGCACAAAACAAACTAAATTTGGTTACTATTCAAAGAAAAAGCTTTTAGTTGAGGAAACCATTAAGGGTGTAGTGACTCTGGTCCACACATCAATTTTTCAATTTATAAAAGATGCAGAGTAGTTATACCATCCAAGACACATTTACATCAAAAACATCATAATAAGAAGCATTAATATCCAAAAGATTAAATGGGATAATATGCACGGGATTTCATCAGTAAAAAATAAAACCAAGTACCTATGAAGCAAATAATGAGAAACAAAGAGAAACTAAAACTCTCAACATTTTCCATGGTTTGGCAAAGGATGTGAATAAGAGAAAAGAATGATAACCAACAACAAGGTAGCATAATTGATCATCCACTCTATTGTGTGTGTGTGTGATTGAACTTTATATATATATATATATATATATATAATATTTGCAACTTCCTATGCTACTCGTGATTTCAAAGTATAAATTGACCTTTTTAGCTCTTCGATCTGCAAAAGTATCTGTGTGCCTTTGGGTAGAGCTTTCGAGTTCCTCAATAGGCACAAGCTCCAAAGCTTCACAGAAGGAAATGAATTCCTGAGAATGTAAGATGTAACTAAGATCAACAATATCTTGCATCACAAAGGCAAGTAACAGCTCAATAAATAACACAAACTAGGAAAAAACTAGCAAAACCAACCTTCAACTGATCCTGGGAAACCTTAATAATCTGCAATCTGTTGGGTCCAGTTACTTTTTCAGATAACTCCCCAAGATAGAAAGGAACCTAGTGAAGCATAAAAGAATGTGAACAAGGAAAAAAAGGACTAAATATCACACACCAAAAATTCATGAAAATATAGAGAAATGTTTTAGAAATGACAAAAATATAGAAAGCAAAATAGACCTTTTAATCATGCAATCATTGGCATCTAAGAACATTTGAGCACATTAAAGTAAAATGTGTAACCAACCTTGCTTTTGAAGAATCACGTGATGAAAACAATTATTTAAGAAAATACAATTATATAAGAAAGAACAGTTCAACCATCATTAAATAAGACCAACATGAACCTGTTAATCTTTTATTCAGTGTTCATCTTGTGTTGCAGATGTTGGCCACTTCATTTAAGTCAAGTTTTCTGTATAAACAGGATGATGAGATGAGGGAGAGCATGAAGTGGAGATGGCAGACCTTCGAAACTGCAGGAGACAAGGAGGAGAGAGAAAGCTTGGTCGGCCATATGCCAGAGTGTGATAAAGAAAATTTAAAAAAATGGAAGGGATGAGATTGGATGGTCAGAAGGCTTTGTGGAGGAGAATTTCAAGTGCATTTTCCCAATGATATTTGGAAGGAGAAGCCATTAATGGAAGGCTCTTCTTGCGCAAACTTTGGTGAACCTTCAGGGAAGAGCTTTCTGAGAAGTGTAGAAAGTGAGCCTTTCCTTGGGTGATAGTTGGAGACTTCAATATGATTTGAGGCCCTGAGGAATGCCTGACTTGAGGCAACTTTACTATAGAGATGAGACAGTTCTCCAGATGGACTGAGGAGATGGAGTGATTAAACTTTCCAATTGATGGGTGAAGATATACATGGTCAAATTTTCAGAAAAAATGTTCTCCAAGTTAGACAGATTTGTAGCAGAACAAACATAGGTGACACTATTCCCAACAGCTAAACTGTCAGGAAACCTGGTAGTTTTCCCTGGCAGATTTCAGGCTAGTCAACAAAGTATCGGGCTGAGAATGTGATCATTTATATATAAACTCCAAATTTCACTAATAAAGAGTCCGAAATTTTTTGATCACATCTATTAGATAACCATGCAAAGAGTGATGGCAGTTTGAACAGCTATCTGCACAATCTTAAGTTTCTTGACTTCCCATAACCCAGGCAACTAAGATCAATCCACCAATGCTAAACTCTGAACAGCATATACCATGATAACGTTGCCAGATGAAGATCTTAACAGCATATTCGAGTACACAAAACCTACCGGAATGAGAAAAATAAAATGATTTCATATTTCAATTCATACTATGGAAATTGATTCCAAAGGAAAATCTAAAAATCAAGGTTCATTTGAGCGTCAATGCAACAGACACGAACAAACATCTAAACACTTACAGCTATGCAGCAGGATCCGCACGTAACGAATTTACCGGAAAACTACTACAAGCTTCAACACTTGCCTAAACTTTACCAGTAAATACTTGAGATTGACGGTGCTGATTTCCTCCTTCGACTCGTTAGAAGAGAACAGCCCCAGTTTGCTTATCATCTCGTCGCATCTCCTCAGCAATTCCATACCCCTCCTTAGCGCATCCTGTTGAAATGAAATCTCTCAAAAATTCAGAACCTACGAACCTCCAAAATTCCCAGAGAGAGAGAGAGTGAGAGAGAGAGAGAAAGAGGGATGGTACCTGATCGATGGCTCTTTCGGACGCCGAGTGGTAGATCTTGGAAGCTTGATCGAAAATGGCGGGGAGAGTCATCTCCTCCATGGTGGATTCCGCCATTCTGGACGTATCGAGAAGTGAAGGAATGTGCGAAAACCCTAGAGATCCGAGTGAAGCTAATCAGCTAGCTGAAGAAGAATCGACGGGGAGGAAACGGACGAGGGAAGAAGAACCGGGACGAGGCGAGAGCGCGCGATGGGAAAGTAGAAATTCCGCCGGCTGAACGGGCCCGTAGAATTCGGAATGGGCCCGACGCGCGGTCCATTGGATTTTGCCGTGTGGTTGGTAGTTTTCGGGTACAAATATGTTAAACTCGAGATAATTAATTATGGGTCCGTTTCAACTTTTTTTAAGTACACTAAAAAGAAGTTTGTATTAATTTTAATATATCATTATCATTACATAAATTTTTATATATAAATTTTTATTACACAACTTACTATTAAAGTTAGGAATAACACTTGGGATGACAACTTTTTCATTGCATAAAAAGGTCTAGAGATAAACAAAAAGAGTAACGAAAGAATGAACTACATTTAATAGTGAGAGTACAGTGCAAAGTTAAAAAGTAAAATAAGACAAAAAAGTTACTCTTTATTACATACATGGTAAGAATTTAAATATAAAGTACAAATGGTCTTAATTAAAGATCAAAGAGCACAACAGTAGAAATAAAGAAAGGGAAAAGACAATTTTTAACACCCTCTCAAGTTGGGAAGGTTTGTAAACATTACAAATGCCCAACTTGGCCATTAAATGTCTAACGATGGGTAAATAAAGAAGCTTGATAAATATATCAGCAATTTGGTCTTGTCTTTTGATGTATCAAGTCTTAATAAGTCCTTTAATTTTGTCTCTAATAAAATAACAGTCCAATTCAATATGCTTTATACATTCATAGTAGATAGGAACCAATATGTATGGCAACTTGGTTGTCACAAAATAAATCTATAGCTTCATTCACCAACAAGGCAAAGTCAAGAAACAAATAAATAAGTCAAATGATTTCATAAGAAGTGGTTGCCATGGATTAGTATTCCACTTCTATGGAAAAGCACAAGAGAGTGTTTTGTTTTTTAGTTTTCCAGAATATAAGAGAATCTGCCACAAAAATGGCATAACCCATGGTGGACTTTCTTGTAGTGGGGTAGCTTCCCCAATCAGCATCACAAAAATCGGTAAGCTTAAGTTCTTTTTAGGTAATGGGATCTCTTTTCCTATCATCATGACAAAAAGCAACCAAGTTAATGTAAGGATTGCTAGCTAGAATAGAAAAGACCTTGACCAGGAGTACTCTTTAAATATTTTAGATTGTACATGATAGCTTCTAAATGTTTCTTGTAGGGCTTGTTAATGAATTGGCTAAAATGATTGATAGTGAAGGTTATGTCAAGTTTAGTAACATTTAAATAAATTAGTTTCCCAATGAGACCCATATAGTAACTAGGATTATGTAAAAGATTCTTATCATCATAATTAACTTTGTAGAGCTGAGTGATGGGGGTCTTGGTGGGTTTGCAACCAAGGAGCCTAGCATGATCAAAAAGGTTATAAGTATACTTCTTTTGAGAAATGTGGATTCACTTTGAAGATCTTGTTATTTCAAGGCCAAGGAAATATTTTGCTTGATGGAGATCCTTTATGGAGAAATGTGTGTGAAGGGTCTCTTTCAAAATATTGATCTTATGTATATCATTCCCTACAATCAAAATATTGTCAACATAAACCAAGCAAAAAATGTGTTACGTTTTTATTGTAAGTAAATAAAGAATAGTTCAATTTGGACTAATCATAGCCAACTTGGATAAGGCAATTGGAGAGCTTGGCAAACTAATTTCTAAAAGGTTATTTTAAACCATAGAGGAATTTTTTAACTTGAAAACTTTGTTTCTACACTCCCCCTCACCTAAATACCTAGGTGGAGTCTCCATGTACACTTCTTCATCAAAATCACCATAAACAAAAGTGAAAAGAATGTGACTTTCATCTTTCGTATTTTTGATTATGATTTGTAACTTGATATACTTAAAGGTATTATTGGAATTTGGGGCTTGAGTATAAAAGCCCAAATTCGCCCAAATTGAGATTAGAAGAAGAAGCTTTCTTCTTTTGCTTCTTCTCCCTTTGTAACCCATTTACCCCATAATGAAAACCACAAAGAGAGCCATCCGTGGAGTACTCAAAGTGAAGGGGAATCACGTAAATCCTTTCGTGTTTGAATGTTCAAGATCACCTCCTTCTTCTCCGCAAAAATCAAAGCAAACAAAGGCTAAACGCGCCGGCGAGGAGCTTCAGAAATCTGGAGATGTCCTCCCCAAATCTGTGATTTTCGACCTCGATTTGGGCCCCAATTTGTTCACTTGTTCGAAGGAGGCTGCAGCACTGAACATATTCATCAATTATCTTTGCCTGCTTCTGCAATGTGGTTTCACGAGTTAATTCCTTATACAAATACTCTGCAACACTGTGTAACATTTTCTATTTACCCACATATTAGTTCGAGGGTAAACTAGTTTACCCACAAACCTAGCCGTGGGTTATTTCAAAATTTTCCTCTATTGAACACATGTGCAATGTTTTTATTTCCTTTGGAACATCTCTGTTGTATCGTGCTCAAAATCTATATGATTGTGGTTGTTTCGTTACATATTTTTAAGAAATATGAAATGTTATATCATTTACTACAATTGTGGTATTATTGTAAACAAATGTACCTATCAAATGACAACATGAGATGGCAACTAAAGCTTATCTAATGACGGTACACATGTAAACCTTCTTTTACATTTAAATGTTGTATGTCAGGTTGGTCTAGGGATTCATCTCATAGGTTAGTCAGAACACCTCCAAGAAGAACAATTATGGCTACCCTACAGCATGATCAACCTATCGAACAAACAATAGGTAGTATGTTTTACCCTAATTTAATGGATGAACCTTCTTATATCACACTACCTAAATGCCTTAGTGACATAATTGAATTAAATTCTAACTACATCAACCAATTACCAAAATTTCATGGATTCGAAAAAGAAGATACTTATTGGTTCCTAAAAGAATTTAATGAAGTTTGTAATATGATGAAAGTACCAAACATGATTGTTGATGCAATTAAACTGAGGTATATGCCTTTTGCTTTAAAAGATAGTGCAAAATGATGGTTATACAGTTTACAACCAAATTCAATTATCACATGGAATCAATTTTGTTCTAAATTTCTAGGAAAATACCATCCAATGCATGTCACAATTAAAAGGAAAAATGAAATTTTAAATTGTAGGCAAAAACCAGGATAACCTTTCTGGAAATATTTTACAAGATTTCGAGATCTCCTAGCTCAATGCCCACATCATGGAGTATAGAGAGTGACCCAAATCTGAACTATTTATGAAGGGATTGATTATCACGCCAAGACACTCTTAGAATCTTTGAGTCAAAATGGATTTCTGAACCAAGGAATAGAAAATGCTTGGAAATTTTTAGAAGATCTAGCCAAAAGAATTACCCAATGGGAGAGTGCTGCTGAAGTAAGTCAGGAACAAATTCCTACCCCTAGAGGAGTTCATGTTATTGAACCACATATTGCTTTAGAGGCTAAGATGGCTAGCTTGATACATAAAATTGATGAGTTATAGCTTAAACAAAAGATTGAGCCTACCATGCCTAAATGTACAAGTTGTTTTGCAATAGGTTATGTTGTAGAAGACTGTCCTATCTTAAATGACTCTGAAGATGTTAATGCTTTATTCTATAATCAACGTAACAACTCAAATTTCAATCCTACTTATAATTTTAGGTGGAGGAACCATCCTAACTTTTCATGGAAAAATCCAGGCCAACAACCACCTTAATCTTTAGGATAACCTTTTATTGAACAAACTACAATGAACAATAGTTCTTTAAATGTAAATCATAATCAATCTGTTCATGATCAAACTTTTGAGAAAAAAATATCAAGCTTACTGCAAAAAGTAGATTCAACATTAAAATTGAATCCACAAATTGTAGCACATGATCAAGCTATTAAAAGAATTGAAACACAATTGAACCAAATATCGAATTCACTGAATCTAAGAAACAAAGGTGCTCTTCCAAGCCAATCTTTACAGAATCCCCATGTACCTGATGGGCATACACCTCATAAAGGACATGTGCAACACCACTCGACTTAAGCTAATGAAGCTGTAGTTTGGTGGTGTCTGTTTATAAATCACCTGGTTTTCTTGTGAGCCATTACAAGTCCACAAGCTTAGCACTATAGGAGCATTGTTTTTATTTCTTTGTTTTGAGAAAATAGCACCTCTTTTTCAACATATCTTATTGATACATAGCACTGGTATTTAATTTTGATAGCATTACTCATGCATTTCAAATGCTTTATCATACTAAGTTCAATGCATTATTTAGCATGCATATGCTTGGTATGAAGGAGAAGTTTACTTTACTTTATAGTTATAAATTTTCCTATTCATACTGAACTTTTCTATTTACATTGAAGACAATGCAAAGTTTAAGTATGGGGGGGAGGTTTATGTTTCAGTTTTATGTTTCATTTCAGTTTTATGTTTCAACAGTTTAAATAGTTTTAAAATGCTTAAAAATGTTCAAAATTTTAAATTTTTCGCATCTTTTATATCTTTTATATTTTTATGTTTTTCTTGAAGGAAAACCTCGAGGAATATGAATTTCAAATGTTGCTATTAGAATTAATGGGAAGACCCTACTATATTGAGAGAGAATCTCTAGAGCTAATTCCAAATAACCTATTGCCCTTAGATGAGATAGATTTGAGATTAACTTGTGCAATGGGTTGAGTCTTCCTGTTTTATTTGAATTAATGCCTTGTTCACCTAATTTTCTAAAGAGGATTCAATTTCTTTCTCTTTACCCTATTTGACTGGAGAGAACCTATGCTGAGTGCCACCAAAAAAATTAATCATGATATGAAAATTTTCCATTTTGGTGTGCATTATATTGAGGTATCTCCCAACTTTTCTAAGTTAGAGGTGATGTGAAAGAAGGTAGCGAGGGTTTAAGCTTTAATGCACCATGGAGTTCAATTGGGAATTAGATTATGGAGATATAAGGTGGTGAACTTAATTGACTATGGGTCATTTATTAGTTCTAAAAGTGCAATGCAATGTCATTTACTTTGTTTTTATATGAAGTTGAAAAGAAAAAAGTAAGTACTGAAAAATATTGAATGAAAATGAGGAATATTTATAGAGAAAGAATCAGAAAACTTAAGGGATCAATGTCAGTATGAGTAGAAAAAGGGAAATATTTGAAGTCATTTGGGATGTGAGAATGAAGTGAAATGATACTATATCAACAAGTCAACATTCTGAGTGATGGTATATTATTGTCTTATCCCTTGTCTATCGACCAGAGCATTTTCCAATATCTTAGAAAGGATGAGAGTATCATACTGAAGAAACTCTTGACTTGCATATTGAAGAGGAATATGTTGATGAGCAACAAGCGGCTTCACCTGTAACAAATGAAGAAAACTTGAGATTAGTTATTTATCAATCACAGATAGAGAATGTTCAAGATTTTCCAAACACTTCACATTCGGTTCCTATGGAAAGTATATTGTTATATAATTTATATTTCAGAAATCAAGACTGTCTTGACAAGTATAATCAATTTTTACATGCGGAAATTATTTATGAAAGACCTATCAATTTTAGAGATTTACAAAAGATTCAAGATCTCTTACAATTTCAAGGTCTTCTAGACATAATACCAACCACATGTAAATTGGATATTTTTCAAAAAGTAATAGCTGCATTTTATGCAAATTTACATGTTGAAGAGAATAGACTATTTAGCAATATAGACAAAAATGTTTTTAAGCTATCTCCACAATTAGTATATGAAATATTAAAATTGAAAAATGAGGGTGTACAGTTAGTGAGATCATCTCTCCACTTACTAAATTGGAACATTAGTTCATTAGCAAGAAACCCTCAATCTCATGGAAAATTACAATATTTAGATGAACTTAATGGCAAAGCTAAGTTCATTTCAAAGATTCTGCAAGCAGAAATTTTTCAAAAGGAGCATTCAAAACACATAGAGAGAATTTGCTTATATGCCACTTATGCTGTTATGCAGAAGATTCAGATTAATTGGTGCACACTATTTTTAGATTCCACTTAGAATAGACATTTAAAACTATTTTATGGAATCAGTCTTATCAAACTAATTAATGGTAGTGGCTATGATATTAACCAATGGCCAAGAAAATCCTTCAAAACAAGATCATTTACATCGGCAGAATTAGAGAAATTCCTACAAAAAGCACTAGTTACTATTTTAGAGCAGCATCAACCAACTAAATAGCCATAGATAGATCCTTTGTCGACAAAACAAAATTTGTTATCTCCTGAAGAGATTGCCTATTTTACACAACTAGGAGAACAAATAGGTCGACGAGTGACACAAACTATGATTAATACTGTTCAGAATCAAAGACGAAATCAATGATTATGTGTAATTTTCTGATTTCTTGTTGATGTAGTGCAACATTTAAACTTAAGATTGTCACTTGAACCACTATTTGTATGCTTTACTTTCAATAATATTTGTTACAAACAACTACTTTTTCGCTGTTTAGTTTTATTTTACATATTTTATTTTAAATATCTATTTAGTTAGAGTTGGATTTTATTTTTATTCTATAACCCAAGTACTTATTTGAATAATGACAAAAAAGGGGGAGAAATAATTGACAATTGACAATTAAAAATATAGATAATTACAACATTAAATTAATTTTGTCATCATCAAAAAGGGAGAGATTGTTAAGTATTATATTTTGTTGATGAATGGTTAATTAATATTTTAATAATGTTTGATGGGTATTTAAATTCGTAATTATATTTGTTAATTATCTACTTATAATATTTTTAGACATAACTAGAATTATCTGAAAATATTATGGTAATTAATGTTTAATTATTTAACACTTGTATTTTCGATACAAGTTAAGTGTTTAATTTAGTGGATTAAGTATATTTATTTTTTAAACACTTAAGTTTGATATTCGACGAGCTATAATATTATCTAAATAAGTGTTAGATATGAATATAGTTTGTAAATCAGCAATGAAATATCACGTGAAATTTTAAGTTTACACGTAATGAAAGAATTAGCGTTGTAATGTTAAAAGACCAAACTCATTGGGAAATGATGTGCACGTGGTGTGTGAACAGTGTAGGTGTTTTAACACTAAAAGACTATAACTGTTAGGCAATAGATGACATAAGCTATGATGTTTTAGTGAGGTACGTGAGTTTTTAATTTAAACACATGAGATTCAATTTTAGGAAATGTGAATAGTTGTTTGACATTTTAAGGTTAAAAATCTGAATATCTTTGGGAATTTATTGTTAAAAAACCTAAAACTAAATAAATGGAATTTACGGTTGAATGTTTCAACGTTTTATATTTGAATCATTCTTAAGTGATCGTGCATGGACATGGTTGAGATTTTACAGGTAAATTATGGATGCGATCGTGGACTTTATGGATTGGGTCATTGATATTCTAGAATAGTCCAGAAAAATAAACGAAAAATTACAGAAACAAATCAAATGTTCTATATGAACATGGGATGAATTAGAAGTTATTGAATATTTCAAAAACACGTTTAAGAGTTTCCATGGACATAGTTGACATAATGGACATGATGGAGGAAGTGTATTTCACTCTATAAATACACTTGAAAACTCAACTAAAAGAGATGCAATACTAAGCAATATGACACAACATACAATACAACATTCAGATTGCATTTTAGAGACATAGTTCCAGCTCAAGTTGAAGTTCAAGTTTGAAAATCAATATCAAGTTCAACTTGTAGAAGACGTTCAAGGTTCAAAGCTTTAGATTAAAGTTAGTTCGAGGTTGAAGATTAGAAGTGAAGATTTAAGATTGTTGTCCAAGTAAGAGTTGTGCTAAATAGTTTGATTTTGTAAAGAAGGAAATTGTATTTTAGCTTTATGTAAAACTTGTTTTATTTGTGAAGCAAAATTGTTTCCTTTTATGCTTGATTGAATATAAAAGTTTTATTTAAATCCATGAGAAGGGATTTGCACATAAACATTGTAATAAATATCATTGAATAAAATTGAGATTTTCCTAAAAGTTCTATGTGATTGTGTTCATGTTATCCGTTAGAGTTTAATTATTCTAAAGACACAATTCACCCCCCCCCTCTTGTGATCATAAACACTGTTAAAACAATCCTACACAAGACATTCCAGATATCTTACTTCCTCAAGGAAATTGACATTGAGTTGTTTATCAACCTCCTCCTTTAATTTGCAAGCCCACTCTAGGCAGATTCTTCTCAATTCCTATTTTATTGGTCAGCAGTTTGACTTCAATGGTAGCCTGTGAATAGCTACATCTTCATCTAAACCCTTCATGTCTTCGTAACTCCATGCAAATACATTTGAGAATTCTCTCACTAGAGCAATGAGCCTCTACTTATGCTCATTAGAGATTCTGCTGTTGATTTTGACTTCACTTTTTTCTAAATTGAGAGTCAAATTAATCAACTATGTTTCTTCTTCAATTGCCCATTCAATATTTTCTACTGCCTCTGCCCAAGGATCTTCTAACATTTGAAGATTCTGCTTCTCCAATTCCTCATTTATATCATAGATATTAAACTTAGACTAGGTAGTGGGATACCCTTCTACATAATTACATTCCAACCTATCTGGAATGTAGGTCACCTCTGAAAATGAGGCTAACTACCTTGTTATCAATGAATTGAGGCTTGTACCCCTATTAGTGGACAAATAACGACCAATCTGACTCTCTTTAAGTGATATTAGGACTCCTTGCACTTCTAAAGAATGTCTTCTATCAAATATCTAGGATTCGTAAACCATGCCTAGAAGGAACTACTTCCCCCCTAAATTAAATACTGCCTCTTTTGAAACTGGGGTCTCCCTCCCTAATCATGAAGATTGCCTCTTTTGAAAATGCCTCTACAAATAACAAAGAAACTCTCTCCTCAGGAAGATCATCCTCAATCAGGCTTCAAGAAGTGCTGCATTCTTCTTGCCTTGCCTGTCGTCCCTCTTAAGAAGACTATCCTACCTTCTAAATGATGGGTTCTGGTGTGGCTTGGGATTCTACCCCATCGTACCCTAGGCCTTCACGAGTAACGGATACATCTTTAGGTGCAACTAGCTCTATATCCCTTATCCCCAATTTCCTAAGGGTTGACCTTTAATGTACTCTTAGTCCTTAAAGAGTTTATGGAACATGGGTTAAGATATGGAATCAACCCTAAATTGATAGTGAAAGGGAAGGAGATATTGTGAAGGATGGGTTGTGAAGGGGTTAATTAGACGGAAGTTGGTGTGTACCTACCCTCTAGTGGTAACCAAAGAGAAGGCTGGATCTTTCACATCACAGTTGTAGAAATTCTCAGCCAATACCATCATGATCAACCCATTCCATCTGAACTTCAACATCCTATGGAGAGTGGAGGGGGGAATTTTGTGCCTATGTAGTCACGGTCTTCCCAACAGCAAGTTAAATGAAGGTTTGATATCCACTATGTAAAATGGGATGCAAAATCTAGTTGGGCCTACCAAGATAGGAATGCTTAAGACGTCCAATGCTTGATGATGTGAATCATCGAAGCCTCTCATGCCCTTCTCTACAGGGTGAATGTCTTCCACCATGAAACCCAGCCTAAGGGTTGTCCTCAAGGGATAAACACCAACACTTACCTTGTCATCCACCATGGTAAGGGGTATCTTAAGCATTTGATATTGGACAGTGATATGTAGAGGGAGATTGTGATCGAGACCTAAGAGAGATAGGTCATCAGAAGAGAAGGAAATTGGTTTAGGCTCAAAGATTATGCTCATGATATCCTCTAAGTCACCCAAAGTTATTTCTAAAGGAACATGGACTGTTTGAAATATTTTTAGAAACGCCTACCTATGTTCATGGGAAGTTTTAATTAGATCCCTAATGCTAATGTTTGCTTTAACTTTCTTAAGCTGACCCTCAACATCTAGGGGAGATGGTCTAGGCGTTTGGCTACTAGAAGCACCAGGATGGGAGGAGGAAGAAGCCGAAGGAGTGAAAGGGGAGGAGAAAGGAGGTCAGAGATTAGAAGGCTTGTAAATTCTACCTGACCTACTCACCTTGAGGTAGTGAGGGTCTTGAGATGAACTAGAGGAAAGAACAGAGGGAGAAGACATGGTAGGCATTGTACCCTCCAAAAAGGATGGTAATACGCCGGAAGGAGAGGATGAGGAAGGAGTGGAAGATAGAGTCAAATCTAACAAGGCAACAAAAGGGTCAGAAGAAGAAGGATTAAGTAAAGTTGAAGAAAAAGCAAAGGGCTACTAGCTAGATGTATAAAGAGGTGCCAAGAGCGTCGTTAGGGAAGAGGATGAAGAAACTAAAAGGGATGAAGAAGGTAGAGGAAGGGAAGAGGGTGAAGAAACTAAAAGGGATGAAGAAGGTAGAGGAAGGGAAGTCAATGGAATTATAGAAGGAGGAATATTATGAATACAATCTATAGGTAGGATTGAAGGATTAGAAGAAGAGGTAGATTGACCTGAAATATCTACAATAGCAAATGAGCTAGAGAGGGAGCCAAAGGAAGACAGAAATGAGTTTACTAAAGTTGATGGTATAGCAGAGGAAGGCAAAGATGTAGACTGTGCTGGCTGTATGAAGGTTGACAAAGTTAGGGAGGAAGCCACTTAGGGTGAGGAAGAAGGTATAACTCTAGTCACAACAAAAGGAGGGCCTCTCTTTGGACCAGGTTGAAATCTCTAGATAGGCTTACATGCAAAGGTGGATCCAGAAGACTATGAGGAAGATGGAGGAGGCACAAAAGTTGCTCCTGCTAGAGAAGAGGGAAAGTTTGGCTGACTGAAGGGCACTCTTGAAGAAGAGATCTGAATGATCAAAGGAGCCACAGAAGGTCTAGCCTTGTTAATGGAAGGAGAAAAAGATCTGAAGTTAGCCTTAATGGTAGGGTTGACTGAAGAAGGGAGTTGTCACTGTCTACCCCTAAGCAGGAGTGAGTATGATAGGGGGAGTCAGAGAAACTTGAGGATAACAAGGGGGTGTAAGGATCACAGGAGGAGAGGGAGTGGGATAAGCTTGGGAAGGCAGAGTATAAAGGATGGGAGGAGTTTGGGGAGGAAGAGATGATCGTCTAAAAGCTCGAGGGTAAGATGACTGCATATTTGATGGAAACAAAATGGTAGGGGGAGAAGAAGGAGTGGGTAGGAGTGGAGGTTGAGAAGATACAAAGGATCTAGAGTTGTTTGGTCTATAAGGTCTAGGCCTTGGGGAAGAAGCTTGGTATGGTGTTGAAGATGCTACTTGAACATCTATAGGTGGCCTAGAAAGGGTGGAGGAAGATGCAAAGTTAGAAGATCTAGGGTAAGAATTGATCATTTTAATAGATTGGGATAAAAGAGATAGAAATGGAGTGAGATCAGAAGGAGAGGAGGGTGAAGTGATCAACTGAATCAAGAGAGAAGGATCTATATCCTCTGAGAGGGATGAAGAAGAAGGAAGGACATCTACAGCCTGGATGAAATTAACCCTAGGGGGCTTATTATGAGGTGGAAAGGATGCCTAGGAGGAGGTCTAGTGTTTGAAGATGTTGTAGATGTTTCTTGTAAAACCACTATCTTATTTTCTATGAGCTCTTGCAAGGCCAACTAAAACATGTTACAATGATCAGTATGGTGACCATTGGACCTATGATAAGCACAATACTGATTAAGATCATACCCAAGTGGGAGTACCTCTGGTCTAAGTGGGATTGGGGGAAGCTATAGGTAAGCTTTAACCTTGGGGAAGATGGTACTAAGAGACTCCACTACTAGGGTGTAGCAAGCTTGATGCCTCTGAGATTTAGAAGTATAAGAGGAGTTCTGAGCTTGCCCCTTAGGTTTCCATGGCCTAGGAGTGGAATGAAGGCACCATGTGTACCCTCTCTTTCATCCGGCTATCACCCGGAAGCCCATGAGTTTCCGTCAGCCCCGCCGATAGATGGACCGAGGTACAAAGAATTGAAAGGTGTTTGTGTGAGTGCATCACCACGTGCGGTTGATGGCTTGTTGAACGGAGTCGCCACCTTATTTTTTGGTAGAAAACAAGGAAAACCGGATGGGAAAGTGTCCTTCAGCCATCGAAACGATAAAACCACGGGAATCACGTAAAATCGTGTAACATGAGCGAACTGGATACAGGGCTCAGGGTACTGTTGGGAAGGTGTTAGACACCCCCAGACAGCCCAGGCATTCCCGGCCTCTCTCCGGCTCTAAAACGGAAAACTACAATAGTCAGTCTGGCCACATGTGACCTTTCCCCGAAAAACTTTCCAGGGCGGCCAGACAGTCAGTTGGAAATACCGGCTGTCGCGTCCTATCCCCATACTAGAGATGAGAACTTGCATTGTTACTTGGCCGAGGTCGGCAAGAATGCATGTCAGAGACGACATCCCGGAAATCTTTCCAGGGCATCGGGAATGTAGACTTACATTTACCAGAGATTGGGGACCAGCTATCGATTTTTATACCGGTTCGCCGGAGGCAGGCTGACTGATTCCCCGAACCATCTATGCAAAGATGGGTTTTCGGGGATCCGGTGGCCGGCTGTTTGTACCGGCTTGCCGCTGGTTGGTTCCCCGAACTATCTGTGTAAAGATGGGTTTTCAGGGAACCAGTGGTCGGTTATTTGTACTGGCTTGCCGGCGGCAGGCCGGGTGGTTCTCCAGATCACCTATGTAAAGATGGGTTTTCAGGGAACTGGTGGCCGGTTGTCTGTACCGGCTTGCCGCCGGCAAGCCGGTTGGTTCCCCGAACTGTCTGTGTAAAGATGGGTTTTCAGGGAACTGGTGGCCGATTCTTTGTACTTGCCTAGCAAGCCGGTTGGTTCCCCGAACTGTCTGTGTAAGGATGTTTGTTAAAGCATGGGGGTTTTAACAGGAACCGTCAGGTTGTACATGTTCTTACACCCAAACGGCCACCACCGGCTTCCTTGCCGGCGACGTCATCCCGGAAGTCTTTCTGGGGTATCGGGAGGGTAGACTTAGGCCTCCTGGAAAAGAAACGGGCACCATCGGGTTGTGTGTGTTCGTTCAATCGAACGGCCACTGTCGGCTTCCTTGCCGGCGGCGTCATCCCGGAAGTCATTCCGGGGCATCGAGAGGGTAGACTTACGCCTCCCGGAAAAAAAATGGACACCGTTGGGTTATATGTGTTCGTACACCCGAACGGCCATCACTGGCTTCCTTGCCGACGGCATCATCCCGAAAGTCTTTCCGGGGCATCGGGAGGGTACACTTACGCCTCCCAGAAAGGAAATGGACACCATAAGGTTACGCGTGTTCGTACACCCGAATGGCCATCGCCGGCTTCCTTGCTGGCGGCGTCATCCCGGAAATCTTTTCAGGGCATCGGGATGGTAGACTTACACCTCCCGGAAAAGAAATGGGCACCGTTGGGTTATACGTGTTCGTACACCCAAACGGCCACCACCGGCTTCCTTGCCGGCGGCGTCATCCCGGAAATCTTTCCGGGGCATCGGGAGGGTAGACTTACGCCTCCCAGAAAGAATATGTGGAGATCAGATAAAAATACGTAAAGCCGACTGGGAAACTCTGAGTTTCCACGTAAAAAGACCCAACAGAAGGGTCGCGACTGAACCGAGCTTGCCGGGCCAAGTGGATTCACCCAGTTGGGAGGACGGCCACTGGTACCTTTGGACGTGTTTCCGAAGGAATGATACCCGGGTCCGTCCTCCAACCATTCCCTTGCATGGGAAAGAGGTTATATGGTCGGGGCTCTAGAAAACATCGTAAGGACGTGCGAGAAAACGGAGAGGGTGGAAGAACTTACCTGCAGGGAGTCGTTGGCGGGGATCGGAAGTCCTCGCTCCGGTGTAGTGAAAAAGCGTCGGGGCCCGAAGCTGCTCTCCTTCTTCAGAACCTTTGGCCGGCATCTTCCCCAAGGGTACAAACGTGGTGCTAGCCTTTCTCCCCCGAGCGTGTCTGCCTTTTCCTTCCAAGCGAGTCTTCTTTTTTTTCAATGGGTGGAAGGCCCCTTCTTTTATAAGGGGTTGCCTTCCTTCTTTGGGGCACCCGAAGATGGAAGGCGGCGTGATTCTGGGTTTAATTACGCGGTCGGCGTAATTGATTCAATTGCGAGATTTAAGTGGTTAAATCCCGTCGTATTTCTCTGAATGATACGGCTTGCCTTCTTGGGTAGCCAACTGTTAGCCGCTACATGGTAGGCGGAGGCCGACTGGTCCCCCGATCATTTTCACCAAATGTGGGTTTTTGGGGATCTGGGTGCCGCTTCCTTGTAGCGGCTTGCCTGCAGCAAGCCGGCTCCATCACCCAAATTTTCACCAAATATGGGTTTTCGGGGATCCGGGTTACGCTTCCTTGAAGCGGCTTGCCGGCGGCAAGGCTGCTCCATCCCCCTAACTTTTCACCAAATGTGGGATTTTGGGGATCCGGATGCCACTTCCTTGAAGCGGCTTGCTGGCGGCAAGCCGGCTCCATCCCCCCAACTTTTCACCAAATGTGGGTTTTTGGGGATCCGGGTGCCGCTTCCTTGAAGCGGCTTGTCGGCGGCAAGCTGGCTCCATCCCTCCAACTTTTCATCAAATGTGGGTTTTTGGGGATCCGGGTGCCACTTCCTTGAAGCGGCTTGTCGGCGGCAAGCCAGCTCCATCCCCCAACTTTTCACCAAATGTGGGTTTTGGGGATCCGGGTGCCGCTTCCTTGAAGCGGCAAGCCAGGTAATTCCCCTTTTAAGCATGGGGTCAATAGAATGCCCCTCCCTAGGCGAGGTTGTATGACTTTAGGGGAAGGAAACCGACATCCTAGGGTTGAATGACCCTCCATGCGTAAACGGTAAGCAATGCGAGATTTCACACTTTCGTGAATTATCTATCGTAGGTCGAATAATAGAATCGGACTTACACCCTCGATCACTTGACTGAGGGATGCCGTTGTGTTAGCCGGTTGGTTGCACGGCAGCCGCCTTGCAGGCGCCGGTGACCGGGTAACGAGGTGGAAAGCGTTTGCGTATCGTGTCCGAAGGCTGTGCCGGCGTCGCATCATATCTTAACTGGCTGGTTACGCGGCAACCACCTTGTGGGAGCCGGCCACCGGGATGTGATGTGAAGGCTTCACATATTTCTTTTCCGAAAGTTGTCAAAGCAGTGAATAGTCACATCACACTTTTTGTGACGTTACGTTCCGTCCGGTTGGTTACATGGTTGCCGCTTCGGGGGAGGCAGCAACTGGCTGAGGACGTGATATGTTGCTTTTTCAAAAGCTACCACAGACGTCATAACTTGCGTGAGGCGGCAACCGGCTGGTGACATGATCGAAAAAGTTGCAGCGGACACAGTGCATGGTCATGTCGTACCTTTGTGATTTTCTCTTTTTAACTGGCTGGTCAGGCGGCAACCGAACAAATGTGCGTACGTCTCACGTGCTTGTCGTTCCTTTCTCGATTTTCGTTCCTCTTTTTCGGTTTCTGTGCAACTTTCTCGGTTATCGTGCCTTGACTGTACCTTTTCAAAGTTGTCAGGAATTGTTTCAACTTTCTTGATTCTTGTGCAACCAGTTTTTGAACCAGTTGCCGCCTCTAGCCCTGCGAAATCTAGGTGACCATTTCCCTATAAATAGAGGGTGAGGTCGTTGGAGATTTCCTCATCTCTCCCTCTTGTTTTCATTGCTTCCTTGTGTTCTTGTTTGGATTTTCTTCTGTCTTTCATTCACTTCTTGTTTCGAGCTTAACCCTTTACCACTAGCATGCCTCGCACAAAGAACGTAATGGGGCACACCCGCCAATCAGCTTCCGGGTCTGCACGATGATGACTCGATCTTCTACCGGCGACTTTGAGGAATATGCCGGCGGAGCAGCTCAACTGTCCCAACCGGGCCGAGTCGGCCTGTCTCATCGTGTTCTTCGAATTAACTGACAACGGCTGCGACGCTACTTTGGCCGAGGCCATGTCCCATTGGTGGTTGGGGGAACGGCGACGGAGCTCTGGTGCCTCTAGCTCTCGTGCGCCCGTGGAAGGTGAGGCATCGGCGGAGGCCCCCCATCAAAGCTTGTGGCGCCAGATGCGTCGCAAGACCATGGTGGACTGGTAGCAGCGCCTTGCGGGGACTCCATCGGTGCCGTTTGAGATCCCCGATTACGTGGCTTCGGACGCGGGATTGGTCTGGCTAGCACTCCCTTGGTATCGGACTCCGACCGGTTTTGAGGAGGCGGTGGCTGATGCCGTGGCTCCCCCCAAGACTGACCAAGATTTGGCGTCCCCCATTGATGGCCACTTGGCCGTAAAGACGGTGTTGTACGGTAAGTCGGCTAACTTCGACCAATTGCCAAAGGTGGAACAACTGTTTGCCAAGCAGGGCTTACTTCCTTTCGTCTGGGACTTCTGCCGGGTCGAGACCGTCCCCGGCTTGGTGGCTGAGATGTACTCCAACCTATCGGAGGTGGAGTCGCAACTTTATCTGAGCCTCCAGTCAGGACTGATGGAATTCTCTGACGCACTCTTGTTCGAGGTGTTGGGCCTTCGCTTCACTGGTCTGGACATCTTCTCCTCCATGTTGAACCTTCCCTAGGGCATCGGCGACATCAATGCGGCAGTTGCCACGGATGCCGATTTTGAACAACGGATCGTCAAGGCCCGGGACCTGAAGCCGGTCGCCCGCCTCGTCTCCTTTGTTCTTAACAATACAATCCTCCCGAAAGGGGGGCAATGGGACGAGATTAGTGTGGCGACTTACCTTGCGACTTTCGCGGTGGTAACGGGTTGCCAGGTGAATTGGGCAGCGGCGGTTCAGTGCCAAATGCATGGCGTGATTCTCCCGGTCCGGCGGCCTCCCAACCAGTTGCTCTTTGGGGAGGCGATGGTGGAACTGGCCCACCTCCTCCGCATCTCAACCAGAGGCTAGCAGAGGGTCCCGCTCCAGACCCGGCCCATTACATCAGTTGACCTGGGCCGGTACAAGAGGCTTGCCTCTAAGCGGTCCAGCTCGTCATCCGATGGGCGGTCAACCAGGCACCGACCCACTACTTCGGTTTCTGCTCCTCGGTCTACCGATGGAACTTCTCTGAACCCAGATTTTGCTGAGGATTTGCGCGTGTCGCTGGATCATCTCTATGCTCAAGACGAAGTCCTTATCCGGTTGTTGAGCCAGGAAAACCGGTTGATCCACCTAGTGGAGTGGATAGAGCGCTGGGAGCGGGCCCATGACCAGCGGAGACGGGAGCGCCAGAGAACTGACCCCCGGAGGTTTGAACCCTCGATGTCTTCTAAGGAGGAGTAGTCTACTTGTATACCCTTTAAATGATGAATAATATCTTAATTTTAGTGAAAACTCGTCCATAACTATCTTCTCGAGCGTTTTTGTGAGTTTGCGAGCGAGATTCGGGTTGACGACACGAAGTCCTCGTTTGTGCCATGTTGGGGATTTTTGGTGGAGCCGGCAGCCGGGATATCTTACCGGCTTGCCGGCGGTAGTTCGTCACCTAAACCATATATCTATGCATGGGTTTCGGGGAGCCGGCAATCGGGTTTTCTTACCGGAATGCCTTAGTGGGCTGGTTATACGCCGGATCTACACATCTAAGTATGGTTTTCGGGGTGCCGGCAACCGGGTTTTCTTACCGATTTGTCGGTGGCGGGCCGGTTAAACGCCTGATCCATACTTCTAAATATGATTTTTGTGGTGCCAGCAACCAGGTTTTCTTACCGGTTTACTGGTGGCGGGCTGGTTAGACGCCCGATCCATACGTCTAAGTATGGTTTTCGGGGTGTCGGCAACCGGGTTTTCTTACCGGTTTGCCGGTGGCGAG
Source organism: Amphibolis antarctica (assembly GCA_024699675.1). Lineage (NCBI taxonomy): Eukaryota > Viridiplantae > Streptophyta > Magnoliopsida > Alismatales > Cymodoceaceae > Amphibolis > Amphibolis antarctica. Next base: position 1,656 of record JAMKPZ010001651.1, on the reverse strand, counting down.
CCGGTTAGCCACCCGATCCATACGTCTAAGTATGGTTTTCAGGGTGCCGGCAATCGGGTTTTCTTACTGGTTTACCGGTGGCAGGCCGATTAGACGCCTGATCCATACGTCTAAGTATGGTTTTCGGGGTGCCGGCAATCGGGTTTTCTTACTGGTTTTCCGGTGGCGGGCCAGTTAGCCACCCAATCCATACGTCTAAGTATGGTTTTCGGGGTGCCAGCAACCAGATTTTCTTATCGGTTTGCTGGTGGCGAGCTGATTAGCCACCCAATCCATATGTCTAAATATGGTTTTCGGGGTGTGTGGAGGAGTCGACCGTACTTGGGTACCGGTGGCGTTGGCCGGTTGATTTACCCGGTGACCAACTGATTTTTTTCGCGTGATGTCTCGTCTTGCGCGGGTCGCGGTCTGTGCGTCCGACGGTCTGAGCTGGGCGACGTACGTGGGCGAGCTTTCCTCGTCTCTTCATGGAATTGTTGACGTTCTGGCTTGGCTTGTGTTGAAGAGTCGAACATCCTTGGGTGGTCGTGGCGATGGCCGTGTGTTTTACCCTGCAACCAACAAATTTGCTTACACACTCAATTACACGTTAGTTCCCAAAGGTGGGGAAGAAGTGTTGTTCCTTCCCCTTATCCATGAATATCTGTGCCATGTCGTGTGGAAAGGTTGGGACGTTTTTTGGGTGACTCCTTTTCCAGCATTTCGTTTTGTTGATTCTGTATAGTGATTTTCAAGCGAGTACCCGTGATGGAGTTTACGCAAGGTAGCTATTTCGACCCAATTGTGCTATCTGGACCTGCAAGGGAATGGAAGGTGGCTCACCTCACGTCAAGAGACGACCACTGGACATTCATGCATGTGAGTTTGGGGAACTTGGTTCCCTTGTACGGTGGAAGTGACCCTTAGGCGATAAAAATGGGTTGAGAGGAGAGATCCAAGAGTTGTCCTTCTACCCATTGTTATGCTGATTCTTCCTCACGAGTTCACTCTGGGGTTGTAGAGGTAGTAGATAGAGCTGTGCGAGTTCCTGAAACGTGGGCATCGGAACCTGGGGGTGGAAGCAACTTTCAGCGGGATGCCAAGCTCAATGTTGACGACTTAGCTGGGATGTCAAGCCCTAGGATAAAAGAAAAAGGGAGAAGTGGGTGTCGAAAAATGGGTTCCGGCACCCGGTTGTATTGGCGGACTTCGATGGGTTGCCAAGCCCTGAAAGAAGGGAATACTTGGTCAATCGCGAGAAGCCGGGTATTGGACTACCAATAGACGGTGGAATCCTAAGATCTACCCTTCCCTTACACAGGAGTCCATATGCTTTCAGGACTTAGCAACAAGTAACTTTTCCTTTTCTTTTCTTTTTCTCCTATTTTTTTTTTCTTCTTTTCCTTTTTCTCTTTTTTTTTTTTTTTTTCTTTCCTTTCTCTTTTCCGTTTTGTTTTTTTCTTTTTCCTTTCTCTCTTTTTTTCTATTGAAGAAATATTCTAGGCACTGACTTTTCTTCTTCTCTCTTCTTTTTGTTCTTCTCTATTACAAAATAGAAGATAAGAAAACTGAATAAAAGAATGCTACTAGCCCTCCCCACATGCTGTTGGCAAGTAAAATAACCCGACGTTGTTGTGGCTGGTGTACCAAGAGGGGATACCTTACCTAGAGGGAGCC
>JAMKPZ010001650.1:0-45992 GCA_024699675.1 Amphibolis antarctica | reverse complement strand
ATATATATATATATCTATGGAGCCCTTCGCCGGACCCGATCGAATTCATGTTATACGCACGTACAACCCCGCCACCGTCTCCTCCGGCAGGTGGGACGGCTCACGGCTGTAACAGGTCTGCGTCCGCGGATACGTTTCGGGTGCGGTAACAGCTCTTATGCAATAAGATCGACTTGTATATATCTTTCGGCTAAATAAATAAGTATTTGTTGTATTTTAAGAAATGGTCATCAAGCTTTTCTGTCTTAAAATTTACACTGCATCAGATAAGTAAAATTTCTCTGGATTAAACGAAATTAACACAGGTCGTACTAGATATAGAATCATGCAAGTACGTACTAGGCAATTTTCGTATCTATCTTAGCTTGCGTGTTGTCCGGATAATCAAAAAAATGAAATGTGTTTCGATTCGATGATCGACTCTAGCTTCTGACTTACTCGCTCCTACAGTTGACCGATCGCTTCTACACTCGCGATCTTTGTATCTTGAAGAAGATGATTTGTATCAGCTTACTTGACGGGAATTAATTAAAATAGGCCTTACAGTTGGTCGGATATGTTATATATATATATAATAAAAAATTTATTTTATAAATATCTATAGAAGTTATTTCTATAAGTACTTGATCTAAATTATTCGATCAAGATTGAACAACCACATAAGGCTCGAGTGTAAATGGAAGGGTGACAATGGATGACGACCATGGAGGCAACATAGTGACAACATGGGTAAGGACGATCATGGACGACAATGAATGGATGGTAACCATGGAGACGACGACAATAGTGACAGCATGGGCAAGGGTGATCATGGATGACAATGGATGGCAACCATGGAGGCGACGACAATAGTGACAGCATGGGCAAGGGCGACCATGGTCAACGGTAGACCTTTCTTCTTCTTCTCCTCCAACAATAAATCAAATCTCTAGAAGTCTTGGTCTCCTTCTTCTCCTTCTCCTTCTCCTCAACAATGAATTGCCCATGGAAGCCATCGTCATCACTGTCTTGCTTGCACTCGCTTGCTTCGTTGCCACTCACGTATTCCGTTGTCGCTCACCTATTTTGTCATCACTCAGACTCACCCTTTCTATAATCATTCGATTGAAATCAAATAGTCCAAATCGACCATCCACAAAAATTACTTTTATATGCTACAGAACTTACGATCGTATATATATATATATACACGCAGATTTCGAATCCCGGCCTCACCCGGCGACAACCACGACATCCAATGACGAAAGGCGCGTCATCTTTTCGGATGGCATGGACACGTGGTTTGGGATTAGCATACGTGACTTGCACAGAACGTCACCACCAACTTGTCTTGACGATGGATACGCCCAAAATGACGGTCCACTTTTTTTATGAAAAAAACAATTAAGATTAATTGATAAGATTAAAGGAAACAAGTGTTAACTTTGGTAGAAAATCGAGACACTCGAGATAGAAAGAGATTGTTTCATATGAAAAACAGATAAACATAAGTATCCGAAGGGAGATCATATAGTTCTTTGATCTCCACCACTTCGATCCAATTGTGCGTGTAAATCGAAGTTAGTACGTGAAGTGCCATCTAACGTTGATGTCCCAATTATAGAATGGCAATGACTAAGTTAACATATCAGTTAAATTGAACTTCATTTAATAGATCTACACCTTTCAAGAATATTAATCTAAAGTTAAGCTAGATCAATAATAAAAAAGAATATTAAGGCAATAGTTTCACGTTTATTAGAAAACATCACACTATCTATATTATACCAAGAAATCCAAAAAAAGGTGAAGACAAAACGGATTCAAGAAGAACAGGTAAAGTTAACTTAAACTTTTATCTATGGTAAAATGAGGTAAATTTTAAACATATACAACGACGCACTCACCACACCTTCTCGCAGGTTTTAAAAACACACGCAAATAAAAAAGGAATACGGAAGGGGAGAAAAAAGAGAGAGAATATTTTCGCACTCGCCAAAGTTCAAACATGGGTCTACATTTCGAAAGCGACACAGCGATATTATTTTTAATCCCAATCATGTGTCAGGCTTCAGCGACTCGCCCACCCGAAATGACGGAAACGCCCATGGACTCGCCCTCACCCTCGACGCGTCGCTTTCGCCTCCACCATCGTTAGGTGCGCCATTCATTTCCTGCCGGCCCAACACACCCTGACGTACCCACCCCGCGCCCTCCGTCCGCTCCACATCGTACGGTCCGTGTCCCTCCTGATCGACACGGTGCCGTGGTGCACGTGCGCTGTCTCTGACTGCCACTCCTTCCCTTCCTGCCTCCTGCCACCCTCTTCTGACTTCTCCCTCTCTTTTTTTTTTTTGGATCGCAACCGGCGCGTGCCTTGCCGGAGGAGCCAGCCTTCGCTGGAAGGCATCTTCCCAGCCATCTCTGATATCTGACCACTGCAGCCGTCTGCTCGAGTGTGAATTTATGTGAGGTAAATGACTGAATATCAAACATTTAAATTGTATGAGATTTATTTTTTTTTTTTAAAGTATACAATTTTTGAAAATAATTTTTAGTATAAAATGTTAAAATTATTTGTTAAATGTTACGATATATATATAGTAAAAAAATTAAAGTGCATAATGAAAAATGTTTGGCTAAACGAGACCTTTGTTTACACTCTTAGATTTTGTTTAATTTCATAATGAAAAAAGCAAGATTAAATAAAATATAAAATATTCCTTTCGTATTACGGCAATTGCATTTTTCTAATGTTTTGCATGTCACCGGTGAGACGAGAGGCCCACTATAATTAAACACCTTGTAGCTCCGGCTGAGTCGGCCGACCGTCGTCCGGCCCAGCCGGTGATCTGACCGTTAGGACTTGTCTTTTCAACCTGGACGGATACTGGGTTGGGTTGGACTCGGCGGCTATGCAAAATATTCACAGAAATCAGATATACACGATTTCAAATTAAAATTAATATTCAGGTAAAATGGATTTTACAAGACAATCGAAAATTTAGGGATTATTTACTAATTTTACTTTTATACTCTGGGAATAAAAAAAATGATTTTTAAGTAAACGATTTTAAGATAGGCAGAGAAAAAGAATAATTTCGATAATAAAAAAATAGATTAAAGATTTTTTTTACACTTATTGTTAATTAATTTTAATATAAAATTTTAACGTAACATCTGAACCAACCAAATTACTTTTTTATTTTGAGAACGAAGAAGCAACAGGTTATTTCGAAGTCTTCCTGCGAAGCAGAATACAAGATCATGGTTAATTGCAGTAGTAAGATTACTTGGTTGACGTATTTACTTTTTTGATTTGAACTTTCTACAAGTTAAACCAACCAGTTGCAAATCCTATTCGATACTGCTCGACATAGGTCGTAAATCCTATTTTTCCATGAAAAGACTAAATTGCATAGAGATTAACTACCATTTTTAACTGGAAAAAAATCCTTGATGAGCTTATCGAAACGCACGATGTCAGCACCAAACAACAATTTGAATATCTATTCACCAAGCCTATCACCGGTGTCAGTTTCAGATGTCTTGTTGACAAGTTATGCATAAAGTATATTCCGAACCAACTTGAGTGAAAGTGTTGAAGCTTTTATTGTCTTTATCAGCGATATTTAAGTTGTTCAAGTTTCTTCTGACATTTTAACATGAAACGGTTGCAATTCACGATGGTATTTAAGCACTTCATTTGTCTAGCTTTCTCATTCAAGGATAAGTCTTTCTTGAAAAATGATTTTGACTTTGACATTAAACACTAAAATTAAGCAAACCATCATCAACTAGATGAGGTTTTCCATTTTATAAATAAACCGTACACCGAGTTTAAAATCATCCAACCATGCTCCTCGAAGAAACATTTTTCACACCTAAGAAGTCATGAAGTGCAATATTTTTCTCAAACTTATAATAAGCAATAAGTTAAACTCAGGTTTTACACTATGCACTCATCAAGAACGTGTCTGTTTAAAAGACGAAGTAAGTTGAAATGAAGTTTACATTTTAAAAAAATTACATAATTTATGATATATATTTTTAGTATAAAATGTTAAAAATATTTGATAAATATTATTATATAAAATTGAAGTATATGATAAAAAATTAGAAGTACTTAACAAATATAATTAAAACAAATAAAACCTAAGTAAAGCGTACTTATTACAACTAGGCTCTTCTGCATAATTTCCCCCGTACCCACCCGATATTAAAGCAAGATTAGCAAAAAAAAAAGGAACGGCCGTGATGGATGGATTCTATAATCGGATCCTTACCCGAAACCACGCTCCACACCACGAATCACTATAAATATCCACATCCTTCCCGACCAAAACAAGTTCTCGAGTCCGATTCCATCCCCAACCTCCGGCTCGTCGATCCTTGTCGGCCTTCAAGGAAGCCAACCATGTCGTCCGCCGACCCTTCGTCCCGCGACGGCGCCGCCCTCACCCACGCCAGCCCCCTGCAGTATTTCTGCCACCAGTGCGATCGTACCGTAACCCTAACCCCGTCCCCCACCTCCGACCTCGCCTGCCCCCTCTGCAATGGCGGCTTTCTCGAGGAGTTCGAGCTCCCGGAACCCAACCCTAATCCTAGCCTTAGCCCTTTCTTCTCGTTCTCTACCATCCCTTCATCATCTTCCATGGACCCTTTCTCCTCCCTCTTCTTACCTACGCCCGCTTCCAGAACCACTTTCGACCTCAATCAGCCCACCGACATACTCAGCCTTCTTGGATTCGACACGCCGTCCCGGGCGCATCATCCATCTTCGGGTGGTGGAGCTGGTTCTGGCTCGGAGCCTTTCAATCCACTGCAGTTCTTGGCGTCGTACCTGCAGTCGATGTCCGATGGGGGTGCCAGCATCCAGTTTATCGTTGAGGGTGGACAGGGATTACATGGTGCAGGTTCCGGGGGTGGTGCCACATTAGGAGACTACTTTGTTGGTCCCGGGCTCGAGCAACTTATACAGCAACTTGTGGAGAACGATCCAAATCGATATGGGACGCCTCCGGCCTCCAAGTCTGCTGTAGGTTCTTTGCCAGATGTGACTATTTCGGGGGCGCTTCTGAATTCCGACGAAGCGCAGTGTGCGGTTTGCAAGGACACATTTGAGGTTGGGGATCACACGAAGCAGATGCCTTGCAAGCATTTGTACCATAAGGATTGCATTATTCCCTGGTTGGAGCTGCACAATTCTTGTCCTGTTTGTAGGTATGAGCTTCCAACAGACGATCCCGATTATGAGCAGCAGCGACAGACAGGAACTGTACCGACACAGAGGCGGCAGGTGGATCAGAGGGGAGGAGGTGGGAATGTTTCTGATGATGGAGGTGGAGCAGCAGATGGGGAGAGGTCTGCCGAAACTTATGCTCCTAGAGGTAGGTTAGTGGAAAGGAGGTTTAGAATCTCACTGCCTTGGCCATTTAGAACTGCTTCGGGGACCGAACTCATGTCTGATGGAGGTAATGGTGGTGGAGCCAGTGCATCAGGTGAAGATGGTGGTGGAAGTGGAAATTCCGGTGGCACTGGAAATACTGACACAATACATGAAAGTCTGGATTGAAGACGTCTTTAGGTATTCTCATTCTGTTTATGCTGGTAGTCGTTGTTTATGTTTCTTCTGTTGAACCATATGTATTTATATATTTTTAAGTTGTATGTCTTGCTATACATCCATATGCTTTATAGCAAAAAGAAGGAAAATTCGAATGCATTTAATAACTGAAATTTTTCTTTATTTTAATGGAGTTAAATCGGAGCCTTTTGAAGAATGAAGCAAATTAACATAAATATGAATATATTTGCATGTCGAGACCACCAAATTTATTTACCTACTATCAAATTAGGTACATAAAACAAATTATATTCAATCACCTATTATTTTAAACGCAAATGGATCTAAACTTGAAATGCAGTAAAAATTGTTTTCTACAGGTTGGTGTTTAAATGCCTACAGGTTGGTGTTTAAATGCATATTTTTTGAAAAATGGCACAAATTAAAATAAATTTGAATGCATTTGCATTTAACTAACAATATCATTTTGGTGGGAATTGTTAACAACTCAATAAGTAATCATTCAATGAAATAGTAAACAATGTAATGTAATCTAAAGTCTGGAGTTCAATACAAAGTTTTTGAAGTTTAAGTGTTCTTGTTTCATTTAAAAATTATTTGTTATCCAAATTTCTTCTTTGTTATGAACAACTAAATATTAAGTTATGAAAAACATTTGAAATAAGGCTTAAAATGGTCACCTTTTCTGTTTTTGGAACAATAAAGGTTCATTTTCATCGATATCATGTGTGTCTGCACTATCTGTATTTCATGAGACATTGTATCTAAACACTGTATAGACTTTAGGGTTCGTTCTCCTTGGTTACAACTGGGTAATCAGGTACACTTAACCACATGGGCAAGCAGTTCAATTTGCTGCATAACTTGCACTTTTGACTTTAATATTTTTCTTTTTGAGAAACTATTAATGCTTCTCTAAATCTGTCATCTTTGTTGTGGTAGCATCCACTTCCCTGCTTCAGTACTTATTTGTAAAACCTTATGTTTATTAGGACTGTTTAGGTACCCTTTAACTGTTTTATCTATATTATATAACATATTGTAGCTTGGGCGTCTACTATTTTCCTTAAGCCTCAAAAGGCTACTATACACAATGAGTGTTTTACCGCTACTCGGTCCTGCACTTAACCAAATTATGTTTAGAAATGTCCTTTGGTATGTAGTTTGGTAAGTAGTGCTTATGTAGATGCCTCCTATTTCTTCTTAGTACGTTGTTGATGACACTCTTAAAAATTTCTATGCAAGATATGGAGGCTAATTTTATGTTTGATGGTTTCTTCTTATTATCAAGCTGAGCTTAAAATTTATCACAATTTCTCTTCTGGACAGTCTTAATAATAAAGTATATTAAGTTCCCCAAAAAATAATGAAGACTACTAGAATTTTCTATAGTATGCTCGTACCATTAAACAGTAGCTTCTTAGCAGTGTTTTTTAGTGTAGAAGATTTCCATTTTAGGTTATACTTCATAATAGAAGAATCAAGATTGTGAGTTTAATTACATTTTCACACAACTTTTCAATTTTATTGCTTATGTTAGAACACCTAGAGTCCCAACTGGTAAAGAGCTTCCTTTCAAGTAAAATAAATTTAAGAAAAAATGTCAGGATTTTATATATTGTTTATTATTCAATATTATCTTGGTATAGTTTATAGGAAAATAAACCTAATTTTGCATATCAAATGATAATCGATGTGATTAGGTGTCTTTTTCTTGTGTCAATTTGTAAAATGGTTATTTGCGCGATATCTTTTTTCTTATGATCTTGAATTCTATTCCATGTTGGAAATCATTTTGTTTAACCATGGAATGGCCGCAGCTACGGTGCATTTGAATGAAAAACAACATTTCAATAATTGCAGAAATGATCATTTAAATGTCATCTATACGTTTTTTTACCATTACACATCATTTTTTTGAAAAAATGGAAAAAAAATTTGAATGGTAAGTTTTTAATCTTTGGTCATTTTAACAGTCACCTTTCTAGTAAAACGGGGAAATCGATGAGAAACAGAAAAAGTGGACCATTAATGGTTCACTTGTTTACTTGATACCAAATAAGAAAAGTGATCTTAAAACATTTCCTGTTATTGGCATTATTTCATTATTTAGTTTATTATTTTTTGTTTAATGCTTTTGTTGTTTTTCTTATATATTTATTTATAATTGTCAATTTTGACTTCTGATTGAATTTTACTTACGTATAGTCAAGGCATATTCCTTTATACTATATCACATGCGATTGAACCAAAACATAATGGGTATAGACATTTGAATGTATATATAACTATTTCTTGCGATTTATAACTTTTTTTTCCAAAATATCCTTTTATACACATGTGAATGTATTTATAACTATTTTTACAGGAAATTTATGATTCATATTTTCCTGTTTTAAAACATTGTTCAAATGATGCAAATTGATTATGAAATATTTATACAGGAGAAATTGTGAGCAAGTGGATGCTAGTATGTTTTTAATTTGTGTTTTCAATTTCAATTTGTGATGACTGTCGTACTCAAATATCAGCAAAGGTCTTGACTTCAAAAAATAGATTTTCCATGTCAAGATGTCATGATTGTGTTGAACTAATGTAACCTTTGTTTTATTGATTTATTCAAGGTGGAAATAGAACTTTAATTATTTGGTAAAGCATTGTTTTCTTCTACCTCTCCATTTATAAACTTCAGGCTGCATGCTTGGATCCTCTTTTGACTTTTCAGAGTTTCGTGCACATTGGGTCTGCCCTAAAAGTTGATTTCCTGTCAGGTTAAAACCATATGCTTCTTATTTGTGGATTGGTAATTAACAAATATCACATTTCATTATACGAAAGAATGCAGATGATGTCTTGCTGTATACTAATTATTTTATTGGATTTTTAATGTTTCTGTCTTAATGGTTGCTTTTAGTTTCGTTCCTGTTCAAAGAGAATCTTCCGGTATGATTCTTTTTCCTGAGATGCTTGTTTCCATCTTTATTTACCTATAAAATTTAGCATGATGATATTCATTACCGTTTAGAACTAAATGAATTTCTTACCCTGAATAGCAATGTAAAATTTATAATTTTTAAGAAGAAAATGTTTTGTGAGCTTTATTGTGATGGTATCTGTTGCTATTGTTCATCTTTCTTTCTTTTTATTATGTACCGGTGATCATGCAGGGTCGGCTAAAGTTCACCCTCCACGGATCTGTAGTTCAGCATTCTTGTGGGGCGGGAACATTTTCAAATAATTTGCTACATTATGTCGGTAGCAAAAGTTAAGGGTTCGATATTCCAGCGTAAATTTTTACCATCGCAAGCTCCTTATAATGGTGGGAAATTGAAGTCAAAAAGGCACAATGGAATGGAATATTTGCAAGTATTTTCTACTATTTTCTGCAGTATTTATGGTTCCATCTTTCTCTAAACATTGTGTAATATTAGATAGAGAACCAATTTGACGAATAGGGACGATCCGCCGGGTGTGGCGGCAATGGAATTTTGGTTTTAATTTGTAGATAGAAAATTAGATTGTGCCCACGGGGTTTTCTAATCTTGAATTCTTATTCTGTTGCTCCTTGATAATGTGGTTTCCTTCTTACCCTCTTATAAGAGAAATCTCATAAATGGACTGGTAAGGCACGCGTCTTTTGTGTATTCGCTGCGCGGATTGTGTAATCAACGACTAACATGTTTTGCTCTGCATTATAATTGTTACTTGCTAAAGTATGGCAATCTTGTGGGCCAGTTATTTCTGTCGTGCAGGATCAGCAGTTGAAAAGGGTGAGCATTTGCCGAAGACCGCAATCTGTTGTCTACCGATTCTTTACAATTGGTTGCAGATACGTTAGGTATCGTCAAGGTAAGGGTATGGTTGCACGAGGATTTGCTCGAGACAGCAGCGTTTGGATGGTACCTGGATCTGGGACGGTATTTGATACGATGACAGAAAAGGCAACGTCGTTCCTCCGTGTGTCAAGATTACCCTTTTTATTTTCTGGTCAGCACTATGTGATTAGCACCCCTGAGAGAAAAGGCAACGAATGGTCTATATGAAAAATACCATGGAAAATCTCAAGGAAAATAAGTTCATAATTTGTTTTTCACGTATCCGTACATTTATTTGTCACGAAAAAGAGAGTCGTTTTCTCAGACAAGTTTTCACAGAAATAGATGTCAATTCTCCTTTTCTTTCCTTTTTTTCCAGCGGCATGAACCTAAAAATGTCAATTCAAATACGTCCAAAGCAAAACCTAATCATGAACTTTTTGTACGGTATTTTAAAACGATACCTGCTTGTTTGCTGCATCTTTGTAATTCGAGAGGTGATCTATGGCAAGCAAATATTGGACGGTCTGATCATAATTCTTCCAAAATTTTACAATTAGTAACTTGGACACAAGTATCAGATAATTCTTCAACGAAGATTGCAAACATAGATTAACAAAGAAACCATAGCTAGGTTCCACTCGTAGGTTGTAAAGTGTTGCTAAAGTACGATACAATTTAGGTATCGACAGATAACCCTAGGTAATGCAATATCATAGATTCTGATCCTTCTAATTAAAGAATCATTTTCAATTTCAACCTAAAAATGCTCGCCACAATTCAAGCATACATGGACGTGCAAATCGATTAAATTGGATGTAATCACATTCTTTTCTACAAGTTCTTCGCCAATATGAATATATAAAACCACAGAAGATTTTCTTGGCCCTTTGGATTTATCTTCTCAACCAAGAGTAAAATATAATTAGTAGGCTACATCTCCTTTATGCTAGATGGAGAAAAGGTATGAGATTCAGGTCTCCTGTTTGCACTATCCAATTCCAGCCATTTGAGTATTTTTTTCGCTTTTCACCTGCATGTCCGCATATGAAAAGTAAAAGTATCTATTGCAATTTTATTAGAATCTTTGATAAAAATATAAACTAGCTGAACAAAGTAGGGGGCATAAATAGGAAGGTCTATTTTTTTCCCTCTTTTCATTTTTTTCTTTCCATTTTGTATACAATACAGTTGGGGACTAGAGAGAAGAATTTCGAATCATGACAAACTTTCATAATTTTCAATTTGACATTTTATTTTGTCGCATATAGAAAAAAAGAGAGAAATTGATACATAAATCCTGAACAATAGACTTACACCTGAAAAAACCGAAACGCTCCTGTTAGAGAAAACCAAAAGGAATTCAACAGCCTGGCTCCTGTTAGAAAAAATGATGCTAGGGCTGAGTATCAAACAACAATCATACGATATACAACTATATATATATATATATATATATCCCCGCATTTTATGACGGTATGGTTAGGTTGCATACAATCGTATCCTCCCCAAACCCATATCAGTAGGAGCCTCGTGCATTAGAATTTACTGTATCAAAAAATTATACTAAATTAATAAAAAAATGGAACTTTGAAAGCCCGTTAAATTGATATGCATATTCATGAAAGAAAAAAATGGCCAGATATTCCTTAAGGATTTTGTAGAGGGAGATGTGAGCTCTTGTGAACTCCAGGCAATGTTATAAATAGCTTGGAACACATGAAAAGCTAAGGTTGTAGTCTTTCAACTCAGACAACAGTAATGAATTAGAGTTAAGAGTAATTTTCTAAATGATATTGAAACTACATAGTAAATTGTAAGATGAGAATTTGTACATTAAAGTTATACAGTATTAATAACATATCGAAATTTATGTAAAGGTGAAACTCTCCGATCTCAAACCAAGGCTCTATAATTGTAAATATTTACCATTTCCTTAGGAAGACTATGGCTACGTTCTAATTTCTACAAATATATTCAGAATTCAGACTCAAATAGGCAGATGCAGAACAGGAAAACACTACAAAACCTAAACAAAGGAAGGACAGACAAACAGCAATTACCGGTTTCGTGCCCAAAAGGACACAAGCTGTTCTTTGCTTTGAAACACATTCACTGCTTCTTAGCTCTAGGTCCCTCCACGTACTTACCATTCTCGTAACCATACTTCCTACGAAGATGCTCACGAAGCAGATCGCTCCGTGCCTTGATACGCGCCTGTTGCGGCGCCACATTGGCATACGAGAGATGGGCACCAATGGCGAAGATCACAGCTCCAGTGGTGAAGCAGAGGGCGGTTGTCACCATTTGCCATGGCGTTGGGGGGAACTTCCAAATGCTCATCCTCCACCCTCACTGTTCCCCCTTAACACATGATCAAATACCTGAAAAACCCAAGCATGGTAAAAGACTTCAAACCAGAAAATGTGCTACATGAATTCGATTGCCAAACAGAACAAACACCGTGTCGACACCCCTCACTGTCCCATACCCGCACACAAATTTGCACACTTTCATGGGTTCTTTCATGGGTTAAAGCACAGAAAAGGAATGTAAGCGGCGTACCTTAAGCGCTCCCCAGCTACAGACGACCGGCGACCACGATTCCACCACCGCAACCGCCTACGAGCACCATCGGAAGCCGCTCCACCAACTTTATCAATCGCTGGACGATCCGAGCACAGCCGATCGGTCGATGTAAGCTTTCCGCCGGAGGTCCTTCTCGTGATAGCGAATTAGGGAAACGAATGCCCGCCTCTTTCCCTTTTCGTTTTTCTATAAATTTTGATAATATCGCCTGGAAATCGTCATTTTACCTTCAAATTTTATATATATCACGATTAAATCCATAGTACTGTATTTGACGGGACGATTTCTTTCTAATTTATAGTATTATTTTGATAATATCACGATTTGAATGACAATCTCTTTTTTTTATTTTTATTGATAAAAAAGTATAAATATTTTTATTAAAATTTTCACGACATATCACTATTTTCTTAAATTTTTTATTAATTTTCATCTATTGTATATATATATAAAATAATTTAAAATTAAATAAAAATAACTTAAATGATATAAGTAGAAAATTAACTTCCAATTTGTATATACCTCAATCAAAATTTAATCTTTTCTCGTTAAAATGTTGACAAACTTACATTCATTTCTTCCTTTCATTTTCAATCTTTAACATTGCTTTCCTTGAATCTTTAAAAAACTAAAAAACTTGTCTGGACTTTTCCTTTTTAAACTTTATAGCTCACACAAATCTCTTTTAATCTTTTTCCTTTTCGTTTTAGATTTATTTTCCTATTTTTTAAAAGTGTTAAAATGCAAACCAAAATGATGAAAAAGCAATATATTCTTGATAATCAAAAACTAAAAAAAATAAATCTTTGAAAAGAAAAGTATAACCATGTAATGATTTTTTTTGATATGAGATTGAAAAGTAACAGTAGTGGGTGTTTGTTTTTTTTAAACAAGCAAATTTTGAAGGTATTTTCGAAATGCCATATATTTTAAGATGTGTGCTAACAATTAAATTAAATGTGTGATGGTCGTATTTGATAGATCGTATTTAAATTATATTTTAATATTTTCATGTTGACATAGTAAAATTTAACGTATGAGTTGATACGAGTATGTAATAAGATACAAAAATAATTTTATAATTTTTTATAATTTTATATTTATTTTAATATATTTTAATTAACTTATATACTCAAATTTTAGTTTAACTTATATACTCAAATTTTAGTTAACCTTTAATATTACCGTCCGTTTATTTTTTTTAAAAAAGAAAAACGTCCGTACGTAATGTGTTCAGTTACTTTTTCAGTACATATATAATACACATACGTCCACGTACCCCGTAATTTTTATGTCCTTGAATTTTTTGTTTAATATTAAGAAAAGGGACAGAAAAATCTAGAAATAAGTACACGACAAAATCAAAAAGTCTGAAAGTCATCATCATTCACCTTTCCTTGCCTATCACATCCACGGCCACCAGCCATCATTGCACCGAAGGAAGAAAAAGAATTTATCGTTAAAACGTAATTTGAGGCTGCATTTACTTTCCGCAGCGTTTCTCGTGATCTTTTCTTTTCTTTTATTTTCGGGTGATAGCTTAACAGTTAAAATGTTTTCCTTGAGAATACAATATCTGTTCTGGATAATTAAAAAGTAAAGCGACATATTAATAAATATCAATTCAAAAGTTTAAGAAAAACCCAACATTTATCGAAACCACTTCCTCGCATAGCAGCAGTACAAACGAAAGGTTTTCTTCTTTCCAACCTTCCAAATCCCAGTTCTTCACTCTCGCCGGGCAATGATGCACATGTGCACAACGCAATCAACAGAGAGCTAGCTAGCCATAGCTATATATAGTTTCTATTACAAGCAATTAGATGAAAAAACAAATCGATCTGCAACGGTTATACTTTTAATTAGATTTGAATCATAGTAATTAGGCATATAGTTAGTAGATAGAAGAGGGGGATGGATCCACAGCTTGCTAGCTAGATTTGTAACGCGTAAGGTGCACTTGTTGCATGCAGGTTTTTAACCTGCTGCAGCGGCCTTGACCGGAGACTCCAATTAATTAAACAAGCAAAGCCTGCAAGGTTCCTACTCTGGAGGCGTTCGACGTCGAACTCTGGTCCCGATGAACTTGCTGCAACATTTGTGGAACTTGCAACCATCTCTGGGAGGACTGAACTGCACAGGGAGCACGTCTACGGAGTTGCAGACGAACCTGGAGTTCTCAAAATTCGCTCTCAGAGCATTCAAACCCTACAAATTAACCTCAGATGGTCGTCAAGTTTAGTACATGTAATGTGCATCGATCGAAAGAAATTTGAAAGTACACCTGGATCCGAGCATAAGTAATCTCGCAGATCTTGGGGGAAGGAATTAGACCCCAGGATTTGTTGTGGAAGGCTCGGTGCAACCTCCAAGCCGCATCCGCGGTCGTGAAGTTGACGAAGGCGTAACCCAGGTTGTGGCCGGTGCTGTTAAGTAGCGATCATGCAACATCAAATACAGGAGCATGCGTGGGACCTCTGTCTAGGGTTTAGGGTTTTCGCCCATGTACCAAAAATCCAGGGGCAGGTAGAAGAAATCGAACTCGGAGAAGGCAGCGTCCGCCGCCGTGCCCGCACCACCCATTTGGGATCGCACCTTCTCGTTCTCTACCAAGCAGTGCTCGTCGATCATGGCCAGCAGCATATCCTTCCTGCAAAAATTTTAATCAATATATTGAAGATCGTTCACTGGAAGCGAAAAAAAAAATTGATTTTTAGGTAAATGATCTTGGGTGAATAAAAAGAGGTGATTGAAGAACGTGAATATCCGAAAGAGTACTTGAAGGAAGTGAACGATCAATCAACGTACGTACGTGGATATGCACAGGAGGCTAGCTTACGTGTACTTGTTGGGGACGTTCTTTATCATAACCGTCGTCCTTCTCCCGCACCCGTCGCCGGCCACGAACTCGAAAGCATCGGGAACAGTCTTCTCCACCGCCGGCTTCTTTCTCTGGCACCGGCGCCTCCCGTAGCACACGATACCGTCGTTGCCGTACCAGAGCTTGGCATCCGTCCTCTCGCATGCTCCTTTCCCGGTCAGCATCCCACCCTCGAGGGTCCGACGACGCCGTGTTCTGCCCGTTGGCTCTACCGGAAGATCGAACGCTTCCGGCGTGGGACCGCCTGGTTGCAGGAGCGCGTCAGGCCAGAGACAGTGCCACGGGGCAGCAACCAAAGCGCACGGAGGGAGATGTTGCTGGGGGAGAAGGGGTACGAACGGCGGCGGAGCGATGGGTTGCTCGTATGGAAGGCAGAAGGAGGAGTAGTAATGGCAGGCGACGAGGGAGGAAGGGAAGAAGGGAGGAGAGTCGGGGTTTAAGGAACGAGAAATCATACTGGCGGTGCGCAACGTGAGGACGGCGCACGGCCGAGAACGACGTTGCCACATATAATAGGAAATGGGACGGTATCAGGTATTTTTTTAAAAAACAAATCACTTTTATCTTTAAAAAAAATAAAATAACGATTTAAATTTTAGTTTGTAAATTTTTTTAACTTCAAAAATATATTTATTTAAAAAAATGTATTGATTTTTTTTGGTTAATTGAACAAATGATGAGGATTTGTATTTTTTATTTATAATATTTATATTTATTTTAATATTTAAATAAAATATATAAAATTATAAAATTATATTTTTTAATATCGATGTGATTAAAAAATATCATAAAAATATAAAAAAATTCATATGATTTCTTTTTTGATAGTAATTTTTTTAATTCTGAAAGTAAAAAGAAATACTTCTAGTTTCGAAAAAAGAAATACTTTTTAAAATAAAATGAAGTTATCTTAAATTTTGTTTATGTTATTATTATATTAAAAGTAATTTTTAATTATAATAAATGATATAACCCAAAAAGTCTATATTATTACGAGTACAAAAGTGATTTTTAATTATTAAAATTTAATCATAGAATTTTAAAGACAAATAAGCGTCAATATGTTATCTATATTAAATTAATAGTTAATCGTAATATAAATTAGGTAATCATGTAAATAAGATTTTAATTTTATAAATAATATAATTTTTAAAATTAGATTTACCAGAATTTTTTCTTTTAAATGACAGTGCTGGAAACATCACATTGACAGGAAATGGGTAGACGGCTTTGGGAACAGATGATAATCGATAGAATTCGGTGAAGGATGCCGGTGCAGTGCGTGCTTTTCAAATCAATCACATCGATTCCATATATAGCTATCTTTTTCAAGTTTTACTTACCTTCTTAATATTACCACATTCTTAATAATTTTTTATGTATTAAAATAGAAAATCTTTTCCTTAAAATAGTATAGATTCTTTTACTTTCCTGGTACAAATATTTAGTACTCATTCGATTTTTCGTATTATTAATTCAATTTAACGTTCAGAGTGTCCCAATCACGTCTCTTTTATTTTAGATTCATTGACATGTATTCAACGACTTCGTTTGACATCTATTTTAGTTAATTTTTAAAATTATTTTTAATAATATTATTATTATATAAATTTTTATTATTTTAATTATTACGTAACTTTAATTTCTTTTACACAACTAATTTTAACTTAAATAAAATTTAATTCCTGAAGTTAACAAAAATTAACTTCAAACGAGACCTACATTTTGGATCATGTTTATGTAATTAACTTTAATTTTAATTTTAACTTTATATAAATTTTTATACATTATTATTATTATATAAATTTTAATTCTACTAAACATATTTTCGTGAGTTATGATCTTTTCTATGAATTTTGGATTTTTTATTTAAAGACCGAAATCTTTTACTTTGTCCTTGCATTAAGCAATGCACTTGTCGAAGGTTGTCAAACATGCAGCTGAAGATGCTTGAACCGTCGATGAAGAGGTTGGGAGTTGATAACAATAATTTCTCCAATTAAAGACCCCACAGCAGCACTTAAATAACACGGCCCTTGCCGGATCCAAATCCGAATCCGAAAATGATCACACAAAAAGAAAGGCGCCCACCTCAATACGTTTGAATGGAACACCTCAAAGGCAACACGCTGGCAACCACATCGATTTTTTTATTAAAAAAAATGGAACGGCCTGGTGCTTCTTGAATCACAGAGCAGTCGATGTGCATTTGGAAGAGGTCTCCTTGAACGACTGCCATCTAAATTCTTGGCGACCATATAGAAGCAAGAATGTGTTCCCTGCACCTAGCTCCACCGCCTGCGATCTTCTTCCTCATCGACTGGAGTATACCATGATGGACACCTCTTTGAATTACTCAGTCTATAGTTTAGAAGAACCTCTTCATCAGACATGTCCCTTGTGGCCACTAACAACAGCGTCTTTATGACTGATGAATCTTCTCCAAAACCTTTGCTCCCAGTTCTGAACCAAAAGGTACCGAACCTTTTCATCCTCATCTCTTCGGTTCCGAATACAATATTTGGGATGTAAGCTCTCATCTGCCCCTCATTCACTGGAAAATCATAGGGGCAGACCATCACATTAGGCATCTGTCCTTTGGCTGGGTGATTAGCAAAATGAGCAAATGCAAGTGGATTTCGCCTTTCCAGTATCTCACTCGTATTCGGCCTGTGTGTGGTCGAAGGCTTACTCAGCTTTCTCCAGAACCTATCGCTAACCCTCTCAGAAGTTTTTGAAACATCTGGCATTTGATCCACCTGCAAATCTCCTTCCCATGGTTCCCTGGCTTCACCACCATTCCCCCATGGCTGTGCATTGATGATCGTACCATCATACCTTGTAATCAAGTATGAATTCGAAGCATCGATCTTTGGGTATCCAGGAATATTACGATAGTAAGCTGGTGAGTATATAATACCAGGGTAGATGGCCACGACAGATCCAACATGAGCTTCTCCACATATGAACAAACCTTCACCTGCTTCGTCATGAGGAATTTGAGATGGTTTGAGTTCAAGGGTGTAGCCAATATGATCTTTAAGACTTTTTGATAACTCCATGCGTGTCAATGGCTGTGTTTTAGGGGCAACTGTACTGCAAACACACGGAATCAGTTCCCAAGTAGACATTTATTTAGAAAATGATGATGCAATCTACTCGCATTTTGAATCTGATCTCATGCTTGATATGAAAGAAAAAATCTTTGTCGGGATATAAAAAGAAAGTGTTGCTGTTACTGCCAGATGGAAAGCTCCATTTCAGCACAAAGAAATAATTGTGGTCGATTAATAGAGTTTCCCACTTCATTAATCAGTCACAATTTAAACAAATGCAAAATTTAATGGAAGTAAAACTTCAGCGCATTTAAACATGGACCCCAGTATGCATGAAGCTCTTACCAATATGGGGTGTGGGTACGATCCAATGCTATCCAATCTTATTTTCAATAAATAGAGAGATTATTTCTTAAGATTCAAACTTGATCTCCAAGTCACAATGGAGTAAAACTTAACATTATGCCAAAATACTTACTAAAAATGACACAAAAATAATGCTTAAAAATCATTTCTGGTCAATTCTCATATGTCATTACAATATTACTGGGATGTAATTAACTATCATTGAGATGAAGTTCATGTTAAGGCTAAATTAAAGTTTTCCTTGAAACATTATAAAACTTCCGAGTGCTTTTGAATTTACTTTGAATAAAACAGCAATATTCCAAAACTGACATCAGAGAGGTTATCCATAGAACACTAAAGGTGCTTCTGTTTCATTTTGTTTACTTCTGTTTCTTTTTTATAATTTCACATTTCAGTTGTTGGGCACATTTACTTGTAGTTAATTTTATAATTTTTTTCATTACTGAAATGAAATCCCCATAAAACAAGAGGTAGGGAGAAACTCAATGTATGCCTCAAACCTTTATTTAACGAACCTATCATCAACTCTAGTGCAGTAAACCAAGTGCAGTGAAATTGCATGAATGAAGCTGGGATGTAGATGTGAAACCAAAAAATTGTTGACTTTTGTTGGATAGTTCCCGTCAATATTGCTAATGTTGGCATGGATACTTCTCATGCTTCCATCCCTCCCAACACTGTCGCCAACTCATGCTCTTGCCTCTTGCACCCTCCTTTTTGGGATTTAGGGTTTTGTAGAGGAATAATGAAGACAAAGATGCGAGGAGGAGTACGGAGCACATGCAATGCAAAAGAGAGAGAGATTGGAGGGATGGTTGGTTTTGTGCATGTTTTTGTGTGGCTTTTAGAACTAGTGAAAAAAAAGGAGGCATGTGTGGCTCTTAAAACAGGTTAAAGAAGTCTGAAGGCAAGACAACAGACAGTGGAAGAAGAAAACCAAAAATAGTTTTTTAAGAAAAAGGAAGATGACAGGAGAAATGAAGTTTTCGTACTCAGCAGGAACAGATGTGTTTGTGTGCATAGGTATTAATGTGACTATAACTTGCAAATTTTGTTGTGCAGGTATCAAACATCTGTTACAACATGTTCAATAGTATTCATCCATGTTTACTGTGCGGTCAACATGATTGACCATCGTTGTCTCGTTGTTACTGCCATTACAATAACTTCTATGTTTCTTGCATTTCTCATATCTACTGCAATTGCTACTTCCATAATTCCACTTTTGGTCATCCTTTTGTTTTTAGTTGTATTTGTATATCTTGAAAGCTAGATACTCTATTTTGAAGGAAAGTGTTAAAGTTCTGTAATAATGATAGATTTACTCACACATTGCTCACCATAATATCAGTCCCCTCCAAAATAACCTCACTTTATAAACGTCTTACTATAAGTTAATAAAATATCAATCTTCTATCTTTTCTTATTTTTCATAACAGCAGGGAACCTTTCGAAAAAAAACTGCACGGAGGCTATATAGTGTTGCCTCTAAAACATTGGCGATCAGACAGCTATGCAAAAATGGATTTTGGCTTCAGATAGTATGATAAATGATGTAACCCATGACGACATGGGTTGACAAGATGCTCACCAGGTTGATTGGAGGGTGCAACTGGACTACCTACAGCCCAGCTCAGACCACTTGGTCGACCAGCATCCTGGAATTGAAGAGGTACACTATTATGATCGGGTTGAAGAATATTATTCATTGCCTCACATATACTTTTCATCTGAGTGTGAACATTTTCAAGAACTTGATTCTGCTGATCAGCAACAGAAGCTTTGCTTGCCATGTCAATTATCTCTTCTACATCATTTTCATTAGCATTTCTTCCAAGTCGATTGTAGCTGAAGAAAAATTGAAATATCAAAAATAAATAACACAGAAAACTAGTTTGGTGTTTGATATACATCCATTGAGAAGCAACACATTCAAAGCATTTGGTCAACTATTTCTGGTGCTTTCTATGAAATTATACAAACCTGGTAAAAAGAAACAGTCGATTTATATCAGCTTCATATTGGAGATGCCTTGGATCTCGAGCAAAAATTGGACTCTTTGCAAGCGCTTTCACAGCCTGAATGACATGATAAGATTAATCCAAACTTTGTGAAAAACGTATGGAATTTTGATACAAAAAGAAAACCACGTTTAAATTCTCATCTTATGAAGTCAATGACATAAATGAGAAACAATAATGAAGTTTAAACAATAATACCAAAATAATACAAATTATTTTAGATCAATAATATAACATGATCTTTATTTCAATTCATTTTCCTGTTAATGGTTTATCTTACATGTTTCCTAACCAAGGCAGGTAAGATAAAAGATGGATAGAAAAACTCAAAACTTCTCACTAATCATAAAAAGCTCCCATTAATTTTGTGCCAACCACGAAGATTGTCTGATCACTCCCTTAAAAAATTATTCACCTGGATCATGTTACACAACTCTGTTGGCATATACCATCCATTGAAAATTTCCCAATGTAAAAGCCCCTATTCATAATAGAGACACGCAGATCTGAAATATATCTTATGCAGTGTGGAGGATCAATAAATTAGTTTTCTATCTTTTTCTTACACGGCAATCACAATTTTACACATGGTTTTGGAAATTTGATATTTAACTTAGAGGATATTTTATATTTTACAGAGGATATTACATACTATATATTGATGTAAAGCATGCGGTCCTTTGAGAAACATAGATGTATCATTATCAGAGGAATGAAGTTGAATGAACTAAATATGTTAAAATATAAATCTATGAGAAAAGATCCAGTTAGACATAAGTCACAGAAGAGGTGTAGCATTTAACAGAAATTCATGGAGAGAAAGGCTCCATGTGCCCAATCCACGGTGAGAAGAAGGCCTGATTGTTTTTTCACATCAAATGCAACCTGCCAAAGAGATGGATATACCTCCTCAAGAAGTTTACCTGTCAATTAGGAATCTTTAGAGCACGTTCGTAACAGTATTCACTCCCTGACAAACATTCATTCCTACGCTGACCCAAGATTCTTCCTCTCACTCAACTTCCATTGTTCCAGTGGCCATACTGATAGAACCAGAGAGAAAGAGAGAGAGAGTAGACTTTCTACTAAAAAACGAAGGTGGCTTGGGTATTATCAATCCTGGATTTTTTTCTCAATCACTTAAAGGTAAACTAGTTTGGAGAATTATCACAAAAAATTGACCCTCCCTTTCCTATGACATTCTGAAATATATATATACAAATAGAGGAGGTACTGGTTCACTCTTAAACTCCTCAAATGCCAATATCTCTCCCATTTGGAAAAGTCTCAAAGAAATATTTCCTTTTATAAATAACTTCTGTACTAGAACTATTGGAAATGGAGAATCTACACTCCTCTGTGAAAGCAAATGGAAAGGCAAATATCCTCCAAAACATGTATATTCAAATCTAATTTCCCTAGCTAAAAATGCGAAACATAAATGTTAAAGAGGCTCTATCTAAGCTTCAAGCTCACCCTACATCCGCCCACTCCATTTTAAATAATAGAGGACCTTGTTCTCCATTACATGAACACATTTGGAAATCTCCAGTACCTTCAAAAGTGGTAGTATTTGTAAGGTTGACTACTCAGAATAAGATTCTTTGAAAATCTCGATTAATTACACATGTGGAGTTTAAGAGTGAACTACACATCATATGCTACATCATATTCTGTGTAATTAATCCAGGATGCACATAATTAATTACACATCATATGATGTCTAGCATTACTAGAACTACACATTAATTACACATCATGTTACCACTCTTACTAGAACTACACATTCTATTTAAGAGTGAACTACACATCATAATGCTAAATCTCGATTAATTACCCAATATGCTCCATTTGTGGATTTTGTGTAGAACTACACATCATATTCTACAACATTGTAAAATAGCAAATGACACATGTAATTTTTTCTTCTCTGGTCACAATCTGTAATTTTTCCTCTCTGATAACTCACTAACAGACGTGTTGCTATCCAAAGCTCCTGAAGTATTTAGAAACCAGCATACGGCTAGGAAAACCTTGATCATCTCAACTTTTGGTGCTTATGTTTAAACAGAAATAATGCAACTTTAGGAATGCTTGTGAGAATACCTTCTCGTTATTCTCTGGAGCTGTGAATTTAACGATTTATTGGTTAGACACTCTTACTGCAGTATCTGATGGTGGGAGCCTCAAGGAAATTCAAACACAATGGGAAGCAAATAATCGCGAGTAGGGAGGCAGCAACGCATCCCCTGGCCCATTTGTTGTTGTCAGCTAGTTTGTGTTCCCTCATTTGGATGTTTTTATTTGCACTGCTTCCTACTTTTACTTGTAATCTGAACTTTGTATCTCCGGTGGTGGTTTTCATTGCCAGATATTAGTGATTCAATAACATTTACCATTCGAACTAAAAAACCATAGACTTGCTACTCTCCTTACACGATGATGTATAACAAAATTCACCAAAATAAGGAGAAGAAGAACCACAGGGAAAGCACTGGAAACTTCGGCGAGAAGTGAACGGTGCGCACCTCCTGAAATTTGTGAAATAGGAAAGCCATAGGCAGCGACGGCGGTAGCGTCGTGGGGCTCTCTTCTTCTCGCTTTGTTGGGATTACTCTCCGAAACGAAGATCCCGACACGGTCAGTGAGTGATCCAGCAGACTCGATCTCCTCGTTCTAAATCGACATTGTTCATTTCCGGAGGAGTATCGAACATTGGTGGTGGAGCACGGCCGCCGAGGCGTACAGATTAGGTTTCCGGTCGAGCTTAAAAGCGAAAGCGTGGCGGATGCTGCGACAGCTCTCGCATCCGACTTGCGGCGTGAATTTTTGTGTGTTTCAATAAAATTACAAAAAAAATGTAAAATATTTTTTGAAATTACGTAAAATCGGATACGAAAGTCTTTTTTTTTTTAAATCTTTCTTTCGGTATAATAGATTACTTTGGTGCATTTCAGAACCGTTCTTTAAAAATTTAGGATTTAGATAGAATCGAAGTTAAGTTATTTTCGTAAAAAAATTAAAATTATATAATAATTTATGTAATAAAAGTTTATATATAAAAATTTGTATAATAATAATAATAATAATAATGATATTGACAATAATTTAAAAAATTAAAAGAAGCTTAAAAAAAACCTCAGAAATGTTCTAAAAGATTCAGTTCTATTTTATTCTTTCAAATATACATGAAAAAAAATCCAATCTTGATGCATATTTCACGAAATTTTAAATTTCGTATATTTTTTTACAGAAAACGAAAAATTTAACGCTCCAAGTGGGTACCCGCAAAATAGTGTAGACGAGGAAGAAATGAACGGGGTGATGGTAGTAGCAAACGAAGCAGAAACTAAGGTAGATCGATGGAATATTTTTTTAAGCAAGAGAAGATGGAATTTGACGGAATAGAAAATTCAACGTGATGCCCAGATCGATGGTTTTGTTCTTGTACAGGGAGTAGAATTTCACGTAGAATACCTATTATGTTGTTCACTCGTGTCAAAATAAGTGAGTTTTTTTTTTTGGGGTCCAAATTCGATACACCCTCTTGGCTCTTCATTAAATATGCTCCGATTGCTCGCTTCAAAGGCGAATTGCTGGAGTTGTTTCGAATTCGACAAACAAGAGTTATTATTTTCTTTTGACAAGTTGAAAAATAAAAATAAAAATAAACGACATAATTGTAAAACAACAAAAGATCGGAAAGAAAGAGTCTCAAAGTTAAAAGTTAAAGAAGAAGTAGTTAAAAAACAAAATAAAGGGGAACAAGATAACAACAATCTAATTATCGTTGTTCATAATATCAACAAGATTAGTGTAACAAGAAAGAGCTGGATCAACTAGAGTGAAGAGGTTAAGGGTGGGAGCAGAAACATCCAATACAGAAGGCTCAGCCAAGTTGATGAGTTAGAGAGATTTTGAGCCACCACCAGAAGCAAGAGATTCTAGTCAAAAGTTGCAAGAGAAAAAACGTGAAAGAACATCAAACTGATATCTCGAGAGGATGAACGAAAAATTAAATGGTTGTGAAAAGTCTAAATAGTCTAAAAAAAAAGGTGAAAGCGATGCAAAAAAAAGTAGTTAAGAGAAGATTAAATCGAAAGAAGTTGGCAGATTAAAAGAAGAATACGAATGATTTTTACAAGTGATTTTTTTCAACTCTCGGATTTATTTTAAATTACAGCACAGGTAAAATCCAAATTAAATTCAACCGGAAACATCAAAAGGTGAAGAATATATGCATGCATGTCCCCTGTCTCGACAGTTGAGCCACCGCAACTAATCTCAGGGACACCGGCCAAACCAAAAATAAATAAATAAATAGAAAAATAGAAATGCACGTGACGTTGAAGCTGTCGTATAACTACTCATTCGTGTAAACATATGTATATATATATATATTAAATTTAAAACATGTATTTAAAAATTGCAAACAGCAGATGCTCACGAATTTGTTGTGTTTGGCCACCCACACAAATTAAGCAGAGGACGGACAGAGGGCAATCGGACAAGTACACCAACCGAAGGACTGGGCGCGCCGCAGGCCACGATCGATATCTCCACCACCAACCCTCATCCGATCGCCTTCTCCCTTTTAGCTCAACCGCAAGACCAAGGCATTGATTGCACGCAAGGGCTGTAATTAATATAGCCACGCTCCCTCCCATGCAGACCCATCTTTCACACCTGGCCTTCTTACCCATTGCTTACTTGCTCACTACTGTCCGAGCACGATGAGCTCCGTCAACCCCACCGCCGCCGTCCTTGCCTCTCCCTCCCGGTATCCCACTCTTCCGTCTCTGTCTCGCCTCTTGGTGGAGGTCCACGCCTTGGAGTTCTTCCTCGCCCTCGCCATCTTCGTCACCATAAGATCGTTGAGGCAGCAGACGCGCGTAGGCCTCACCGTGTGGCCGCTCCTCGGGATGCTCCCGTCCCTTCTCCTCGGCCTCCGCCACGACATGTACGAGTGGATCACGGACGTGCTGCTACGTGTCCCCAATGCCACCTTCACCTTCGCCGGCCCCGTCTTCACCAACCTCCACTGCGTCGTGACCTCCGACCCTCGCAACCTCGAGCACCTCCTCAAGACCAAGTTCCCCAACTTCCCCAAGGGCCGCTACTTCCGGAACACCGTCCGGGATCTTTTAGGAGAAGGCATCTTCAACGCGGACGACGACGCTTGGCGTCGCCAGCGGAAGGTAGCCAGCACCGAGTTCCACTCCGCCGCGTTCCGCGCCATGACCGCCGACTCTCTGGTCAACCTTGTCCACGGTCGACTCTTGCCTGTGCTGGAGACGACTTGCAGAAACCAACACGTCGTCGACCTTCAGGACGTGCTTCTCCGCCTCACCTTCGACAACGTGTGCATGATCGCCTTCGGAGTCGATCCCGGCTGCCTTTCGCCGGGACTGCCGGAGATACCCTTCGCCAGGGACTTCGAGGATGCAACCTCCGCCACCGTCGTAAGGCACGTATATATATATACCATGCACGTACACCCTGTCCGATCGATCAACTAATTAATTAGGGATTAATTATATATCGTTGTTAGAATGTACTTGATATTAACTAATTTAATTTTCGCTTTTAATCAGTACATTAATTAGTATGATGGGCGAATGGATTAGTTACGTAACAGTTAATTAAGATATATAAAAGTAGGTACGTTAATTACTACGTACGTACGTTGTGGAATTAATTATCTATATGTTGGTATACCATACGTACGTACGTAGATTTATCACACCGACGGCAATCTGGAAGGCCCTGCGTCTCCTTCAAGTGGGTCCCGAGAAGACTCTGAGGAAATGCCTCAAAGGCGTGGACGAGTTCGCATACGACGTGATCAGGACCCGCAAGAAGGAACTCGCACTCGAGTCGTCGGCCGGTGATCGGACGGATCTTCTGTCGGTGTTCATGGGCCTGACGGACGAGGACGGTTCCCCTTTCTCCGACAAGTTCTTGAGGGACGTGTGCGTGAACTTTATTCTGGCCGGGAGGGACACCTCGTCCGTGGCGCTGGCGTGGTTCTTCTGGCTTCTCCAAAGGAATCCGGAGGTGGAGGACAAGATCCTGGCGGAGATGCGTGGGATTTTGAGGGATAGAGAAGAGGAGAGTCATGAGCAGGGGAAGAGACAAGAAGGGGACGATGCTTCTTCTGATTCCGTGGTGTTCCGGCCGGAGGAGGTGAAGAAGATGCAGTACCTGCAGGCGGCGATCTCCGAGTCTCTCCGGCTCTACCCTTCGGTTCCCGTCGATCACAAGGAGGTTGGTTGATTAAATATAAATCTAGTTATGACTATCCTTTTTATGCGAACATGCAGCTTCCGATCGACTAATTTCTCCGTGAATCGACATATATATGTGTGAAGGTGGTGGAAGACGAGGTGTTCCCGGACGGGACGGTGCTGAAGAAGGGGACGAAGGTGGTGTACGCGATCTACTCCATGGGGAGGATGGAGAGCATATGGGGGGAGGACTGCAGGGAGTACCGGCCGGAGAGGTGGATGAGGGAGGGGCGGTACATGAGCGAGTCGGCGTACAAGTTCACGGCGTTCAACGGCGGGCCGAGGCTGTGCCTTGGGAAGGACTTCGCCTACTACCAGATGAAGTTCGCGGCGGCGTCCATCCTGTTCCGCTACCGCGTCAGGGTCGTGAAGGACCACCCCGTCGCCCCGAAGCTGGCCCTGACCATGTACATGAGGGACGGGCTGAAGGTGAGGCTGGAGAAGAGGGAGGCGTCGCCGGAGGTACGTAGCTGATCCACCCGCCGTACCGCAGCCATGCTCATCCTCGAGAATTTGAATTGAACATGCATGCGTTCGATTCTCTGTCTGTAGCTGCGCGCAGAGGATCATGCGTTCATGCATATGTGGTGGTGGTGGTAGTACGTAGTACGTAGTACGTCCGTACACAACCGTAACAGTAACGGCAATTTTCATCTCTCTCTTTCACTATGAATATACATATATATATAATGTGTTTTTATCTTTTTCAATAAAAGTTTTATCACGAGGGGAATGAAAAATATCGATTTAATTTTGCATGATTCTTCCTCTGGTTTTGTATCACGATATGTCTTTTATATATTAATTGTTTCGTTTGATTTGTAAGGTAACGTAAATAATGATGAGGTGATCTTGCATCCAACTATACATACATGCCATCAACCGTTGATTGATGTATATCAAATAATGGTGGTTTTATTTATTATGAGTAAATAGTATAACAAACAGTCGAGAAAATCAATTGAGAAACAAAAGCAAAGTAGATCGACAAGAGGATATTAAATATTAGTATTTGTAATTAGGTGAAAGTCAGAAGATTGTTGGAACACGTTGTGGTATAGAAGTTCAGAAGCAACAAACAAAGTAATTAGAACGTTAGGCATCGTTGCACACTTTCGTAAGAAATTAAAATATGGGTCCAGCAAACAAGATTTAACAAGAAGACCCAACGCGATTAACCACGTCAAACGCTTTCGATCGGTTGAGTGATACGTGCCACCACACATCAATGCTTTTGAAGTTTCACAAGCATCCACTCTAGAAATAAGTGGTTTTGATTTTAACACACAAGCATTTTTACATGTACTCCTTTATTTACATCAAATCTATTTTTTTTGTTGCAATAGACAATTGAATGTTGGGAAAAGTGACCTAAATAATAAAAATAAGCAAATCACAAAACAATACACAAAGCACACATGATTTAACATGAAAAACCTCTTCAGAGTGATGAGATAAAAAACCACGGTTCAACCAAATCCAACCGACACTAATCTCAATAAAGGTTACACAGTTTAGATCAAATCAACCAATACTCAACATGCATCTGTATCATCTGAAACCAATGGAGAAAAACATCACAATGCAAAACTGATTAATCACTGTAACACTGACCCACTGATCACTGCCGATCAACTCCAAAGCAGTATTTTCAGTGGACCACTGAACTACCGGTCAAAGGGTAGACGAAGCACTGTGCGGAAGATCTGCTTCATGCACATCAGCCGAGCGAAGGATGCCGGACACTAGCGTCGTCTGTGGGAAGACGAACCCAGCGACGACCCTGTCACTCCCAGCGTAGGCGGACTGCACGCAGGTCGTTGATCACCGGAGCCTCCTCGTGAGGAAATTGAAGCCCTTGATTTCGCCCCCTTTTGTCGGAGCCTCCTCGCGCTGAACAGAACTGAAGCCAAGCCTCCTTGCGCTGAACGGAACCGAAGCCGAGCCTCCTCGCGTTGAACAGAACCAAAGCCCTCGATCTACGGAGCCTCCTCGCAGAGAATGGAACACTCGATTTCGCTATCGGATTTTCCGCACCCTTTTCTCTCTTCTCTCCTGCGTGTATTTTTTCCTATTTTCAAACAAAAAAAAACGTTTTGGGCCTGAAGATGAAAAAGGCCTAGATGAGGGGACGGCCCAACAATCTCCCCCTCCAACCATCTACCGAGCTAATCTTCAAGACCAACGATCTGAGCACAAATGCTCAGCTTATCCCTGGTTACAGCTTTGGTAAACATATCAGTTCCATTATCATTTGTATGAACCTTCTTGAACACCATCTCTTTGGATTTGATCACATCTCGTATCCAATGATATCTGGTATGAATATGCTTGGACCTGAAGTGAAAGGATAAATTCTTGCTCAAGTGAATTGTACTTTGACTATCACCAAACAAAACAAACTCATCTTGCCACACCCCAATTTCTTGAAATAATCTCTTCAACCATAGCAGCTCCTTGCAAGCTTCAGTGGCTGCTATAAACTCTACCTCTGTAGTAGACAGGGCTATGCATTTCTGAAGTCTAGACTGCCAAGAAACGGCTCCCTCTGCATAGGTAAATAAATAACCAGATGTAGACTTTGAGTTGTCTACCTCACCTGCCATATCTGAGTCAGTAAAACCAACAAGAGTTGGTTCTTCGTCACCAAAACAGATCTTCATTCTTGAAGTGCCACGAAAATACCTCAGAATCCATTTAACTGCTTCCCAATGCCGTTCTCCTAGATTTGCCAAGAATCTGCTCACAGTGCTAACAACATAAGCAATATCTGGTCTAGTGCAGACCATAGCATACATCAAACTCCCTACAACTGAGGCATAAGGAATTTTCTCCATTTCCTTCTTCTTCTCATCTGAAGAGGGTGATTGCTTTTTGCTCAATTTAAATTGAGCTACTAGAGGGGTACTCACAGGTTTAGCATCATTCATACCAAATTTTTGAAGTACCTTCTCAATGTACTTCTCTTGTGACAAGAACAATTTCTTGAAATTTCTGTCTCTGGTAATTTCTATTCCAAGGATTTTCTTAGTCGATCCCATGTCTTTCATTGCAAAGGACCCATTCAAGATATTCTTCAATTCTGCAATCTTTGATTTGTTCTTACCTATAATCAAAATATCATCTACATAGAGCAACAAAACAATAAAATCTTCAGGAGAAAAAGATTTAACAAAAACACAGTGGTTGGTACTACACTTCCTATAGCCATGCTCCCCCATAACAGAATCAAATTTCAAATACCATTGTCTAGGGGCTTGTTTCAAGCCATAGAGGCTTTTCTTTAGCCTACATACCATGTTTTCTTTTTCTTGGTCAACAAACCCCTCTGGTTGCTCCATATAGATCTCTTCCTCCAATTCCCCATGAAGGAAGGTGATCTTCACATCCATTTGCTCAATCTCCAAATCTCTACTAGTTGCTATGACAAGGATTGCCCTAATAGAAGTCATCTTCACTACAGGTGAGAAGATTTCATCAAAATCAATTCCCCGCCTTTGAGTGAAGCCCTTTACAACTAATCTGGCTTTGTAGGTTGAATGTGAACTGTGCTCCTATTCTTTGATTCTGTAAACCCATTTATTCTTGAGTGCTTTCATACCTTCAGGTAGCTTCACCAATTCATACGTTTGACTATCATGCAAGGAACTCATCTCATCTTGCATGACATCCATTCACTCCTTAGCATCATTCCCTTCCACTGCTTCTGCATAGTACTCAGGTACTGCCTCATCAGATAATAGCACTACGAACTCATCTGAAGGATACCTGGTAGAGGGGAATCTGTCTCTTGTTGACCTTCTGAGTGGGTTTTCTGGTGGATCTCCTAACACAAGTGGTTCTTCTTGATCATGATCTACTGTATCTTCATTCTGTACCTGGGGAGGTTCCTCTACACCTGTGTCTATACCATCTTCATCAACTACAACACCCTGTTGAGTTGGACCTGGAATGGGGTTTACTTGAATCAAATCTCTATCCTTCAGAGATGCATCAGTCTGCACTCTGTCAATGTCTTCAACTGTTTGCTTTTTAACAAATACTACATCATGACTCCTGATTACCTTTTTAGCTACAAGATCATATAATTTGTAGCCAAACTCATCCTGTCCATAGCCGAGGAAAATACACTGTCTTGTCTTCATATCAAGCTTGGTTCTTTCATCCTGTGGAACATGTACAAAAGCTTTACATCCAAACACCCTCAAATGCTCATAGGAGACCTCTTTACCATACCAAACTTTATTTGGTACATCCCCCTGCAAAATGTGACAGGGTGAAAGATTAATAAGATAAATAGTGGTCATTAAAGCCTCACCCCAAAAGGATCTGGGTAGCTTTGCTTGAGAAAGCAAGCATCTCATCTTTTCCACTATTGTTCGATTGAACCTTTCAGCAACTCCATTCAACTGTAGTGTCTTTGGAGGAGTCTTTTGGTGCTGAATTCCCTGTTCCCTGCAATAAGTATCAAAGGGACCACAATATTCTCATCCATTATCATTGCAGATGCATTTCAGTTTCCTACCTGTTTGCCTTTCAACTAACACCTGAAAATTCTTGAAGGTTTCAAGGACCTGATCCTTGGATTTCAAGAGATAAGCCCAGATCTTTCTAGAGGAATCATCAATAAATGTGACAAAGTACCTTGCTTCACTATGTGTCATTATCTTCATTGGCCCACACACATTAGAATGTATCAACTCTTGCAATTCTGATTTCCTTGAAGAAGTTTGACTCTTGAAGGCGACTCTGTGCTGCTTCCCTGCCAAATAGTGTGCACAATGTTTCAAATGCACATCCTTCAGCTCTGGCAAAAACTTTCCCTTCAAAAGCTTTGACATTCCCTTCTCACTCATGTAGCCAAGCCTTTTGTGCCATAGCACAGCTAGATCTTCACTTTCTAAAACATTCACAACAGTACCAGAAAGTTTAGCATGAACATAATAAAGACGATATACCTTTTCACCTTTGGCTACAATCATGTTTCCTCTAGTGAGGTTGAATTTGTCATTTCCAAAGCTACTAGTGTAGCCCTCCTCATCAAGACATCCAATTGAAATGATGTTGAGTCTCAAGGACTCAACATGTCTTACAGATTTGAGAGTCAGCTCCGTGCCACTTGCAGTTGTCAAATGCACATCTCCTTTTTTAACAATCTTGGCATT
Organism: Amphibolis antarctica; assembly: GCA_024699675.1. Classification (NCBI taxonomy): domain Eukaryota; kingdom Viridiplantae; phylum Streptophyta; class Magnoliopsida; order Alismatales; family Cymodoceaceae; genus Amphibolis; species Amphibolis antarctica. The sequence goes on along the minus strand of JAMKPZ010001650.1, from coordinate 14,243 downwards.
GTCGTTGCTTCCCATCTTCACAATCCCAAAGTCACCTGTAACATAGGATGTGAAAAATTCCCTACGAGATGTGGCATGAATTGTAGCACCGTTGTCAAGCACCTAAGCTGTCTCATTTCCACCAAGTAGACTAATGGCTTCATCTATGACCACAAGTAGTTCTTCAACAGCAGTTGCAATGCCTTCACTGTTACTTTCGTTTCCTTGCTGTGGAAGTTTCTTCTTCTTCTTGTTGTCCTTTTTCTGCTTACGACAGAATCTGTGAATGTGACCCTTCTCATGGCAATAGTAGCACTCTACATCTGAAAACTTGCTCCTAAATTTACTTCTGCCTTTTTCTGAACCTCTTGGACCTTTACTTTTACTTCTCCCTCTTGATTCTGCAACTAACACTTCAGAGTGTGATGAGAAACCATCTACAATCCCCTTGGACTCTTCATTCATCACTTTGGTTTTAACATAATCCCAAGTGACATTTCCATTTCGAGCAGAATTACACAAAGTAACTTTCAAGGTCTCCCAAGAATCAGGCAAAGAGCCTAAAAGTAATAGTGCTCTCACCTCATCATCGAAAACAATGCCCATCGATGATAACTGGTTGATGATTCCTTCGAATGTGTTTACATGATCTGCTACAAGTGTTCCATCCCTGTATCTCAAATGCATCAACTATTTAATAAGAAACATTTTATTAGTGCCTTCTTTTCGAGTATACAGCTCTTCCAACTTACTCCAAAGGGATCCTGCATTTGTTTCATCAGAAATATGATTCAACACATTATCATTTACCCACTGTCATATAAAGCCACAAGCCTGACGGTGTAGAATCTTCCACTGTTCATCTGTCTTGTCATCTGATTTTTCTGTATTAAAAACAGGCTTATAATATTCCTTTACATAAAGAAGATCTTTTATCTTCCCTTTCCAAGCTTGATAGTTGGTTCCATTTAGAGAGATCATTCTACTAATGTTTGCTTCCATTCTTGCTTTCAAACTGTAACAATTTAGGTCTTGCCCCACAGTGGGCGCCACTTGTTGGGAAAAGTGACCAAAATAATGAAAACAAGCAAATCACAAAACAACACACAAGGCACATAGGATTTAATGTGGAAAACCTCCTCAGAGTGAGGAGATAAAAAACCACGGTCCAACTAAATCCAACCGGCACTAATCTCAATAAAGGTTACACAGTTCAGATCAGATCACCCAATACTCAACATGCATCTGTATCATCTAAAACCAATGGACAAAAACATCACAATGCAAAACTGATTAACCACTGTAACACTGACTCACCGATCACTGCCGATCAACCCCAAAGAAGTATTTTCGGTGGACCACTGAACTGCCGGTCGAAGGGTAGTTGAACCACTGTGCGAAAGATCTGCTTCACGCACGTCAGTCGAGCGAAGGACGCTAGACACTGGCGCCGTCTGTGGGAAGACGAACCCGGCGACGACCCTGTCACTCCCAGCGTAGGCGGACTGCCCATAGGTCATCGATCGCTAGAGCCTCCTCGCGCTGAACGGAACCGATGTCGAGCCTCCTCGCGCTGAACGGAACCGAAGCTGAGCCTCCTCGCGCTGAACGGAACCGAAGCGAAGCCTCCTCGTGCTGAACGGAACCGAAGCCTCCTCGCGCTGAACGGAACCGAAGCCCTCGATCTCCGGAGCCTCCTCGCACGGAACGAAACCCTCGATTTCGCTATCGGATTTTCTGCCCCCTTTTCTCTCTTCTCTCCTGCACGTATTTTTTCCTGTTTTCAAACCAAAAAAAAACGTTTTGGGCCTGAAGATGAAAAAGGCCTAGATGGGGGGACGGCCCAACATTGAAAAGGTACAGAGATATACATGTATTTACCAGGTACATCCCTGCAGATTTTGCTGAGATAAAAAATGTTTACGTGAAAAGAAAACGATGCACTACAAGAACCATATATATGCCTTACGGGACTGCTGCCTGTTGAAGTACATATGTAGGTCAATGGCCCATAGCTTCGTACATCACGAAGATCAAATTTTCTCTTCTCACTGTCGAGCTATCTGATATAAATATATATATATATTCGGCCTTATAAATTTAATATATAAATTTTTTTCACTTAAATTACTATACAATTTTAATTTCATTTGCAAAAACGATTTTAACTTCTACTTTATCTAATTTCTAAAGTTGAAAAAAATTTATTTCCAAACACACTCAAAAGAGTTACCATTCAACCATGTTTTCTTACTTCAAAATTATCTATAATGTCGCCATTCAACTTGCAAGATTTCTGAATTACAATTGTAAATTTATTGAACTAGTATCTTGATGAGATCTTTTTTAAGATTTTAAAGGATCTCAAGTTTAAAATTTCATTTAAAAATAATATCATTCAGGTTTCTTATAGGTTCACAATACTTTTAATTTTATGTAATAATTAACTGGTTGAACGTTGCCTTTTATGTATCAAGAGTTAAATATATATTGGGAAAAAAAGTAGTTTTAGGAGTTTTGACACTCAACATTTTTTTTGAAATCGTAACTTGTAAATTCTAATTTAGGAAAATATTATCATTATAATATGTTTGTATTTAGAAAAAAAATCACTTAAAACTTACAAATAATATTATAATTTAATAAGCTAGTTTTTCTTGACACCAACTCCGTTGATTACGAAGATGTGAATACATTAAATTTCATTTGTTAACAATTTTTTAATTTTAACTTCAACCCGTTATAATTTATGTATTATCATTATTATATAAATTCTTATATATATATATAATAATAATAATAATAATAATAATAATTTATCTTCTAATTCACTACGTGGTTTAACTTTATTTGGTAACAAACTCACCTTTCAACTATTTACAAGACTTAAATTTGTAACGCCTGGTTACAAAATACATTCTTACTCAATTTAAGTAAATAACTGAAATTTATTGTCGTGCTACTAACCTAATTGATATGTCTATCCAACTGGGCCCGGAACAAAAGATTTCAAAAGTCAACAGGTTATGGAGCTATCGACATCTCCATTCATTGTCGATCTACATTAATTCATTTTATTTAAGAAGATGGTAGCATTTTTCAACGTTTGCTTTCCCTTCCCTAAAAATCTTATGAAATATATTTTTTAAAAACGATTGTATATAGCATGGTGTATGTATATTCATTGAATCCTAATCCAAATTGCCACTACAAATGAATGGTGAACACTTATCCTCCCAATTATATTGCATATATAACACATACATCTCTTAATCTTTGATTAACTTACACTACACTAAATATGACCTATATATAATAACAGATTTATTTTAAAATCATTACTATAGGTTATCTATCATGACGATCCAAAATTAAAAGTCTATTACAATATATAAATAAACTTTAATTCATCTATCACTGTAGATATAACAGATGATTTGGATTGTCAAAAAAAAGAAGAGATCTATCACTATAGGATAATTATCTATAAAAATAGACTTTTCAAATTATTACTATAGATAGTTTTCATCTATTATTATATATATTTTTTGTGATAGAAGATTTGAATAGTCAAAAAAGTAAGAGATTTTTGTCATTACTATTCATCTGCATTATAAATGATTTTGGTCAGTCATTTGCCTTTAAAGGTTGAGAAAAGGTTTCCAATTTAGACAGAAAAATTTTAATTTAGATTGTAAAAAGTCGTGTAACCGTAACAAATAACCGATTATTTTAAATAAAAACAACCATGTAGAGACTGAAGAAGTATTATCGCCTAAAACTAGACTTGTCAATCGTGAATGACACGATTTTTGTGCCGGCATAGCTTATACCACTAATGGGTCAGCTCAGGTACGACCCGTGGCATGAAAAAATACTATTTGTACCGATTAATGACACAAGTTTGACCAACACGATTCTTTCTGGGATCTGGCGCTGTGATCCGACGACCGACCCAATGACGCAGTAGCTGATTCAAGACCCGATGACCCGTCTCCCTCGCCAACCACACGACATGTTCACGGTTCACCCCCCTTCCGTCTGCGCGACCGTTCACCCCACGGTCCCTACCGACCTGCACGGCCTTCTGCCCTTCCGGCTTTCCCCCTCTGGCAGGACGGCGGGACCTGGCACTGCAAGCCGACTACCGGCCTAATGACCCGACAACTAACCCAATGACCTGGCTACCGGCCCAGGCACAGTTGGCCCCCCCCCCCCCCCCCGTGCATACAACCGTTCAAGTGTTCAACCATCAATATTTAAATTTAATTCAACATTCAAGTATTCAACAACTTAATAAATGAGACAATCAGACAACAATGTATATAATTAAATTAAGTTTTTTAATTATTAATGAATTACGTATTTTATATTTACATTGTTACAAATTTACAATTACATTTAAACAAATTTTACAACAAAATTAAATTACATTTATTTACATTTAAAAAAAGCTACAAATTGAAAAATTAAAATTAAAATGTTTTAATTATAAAATATTTAAGTTTGTAAGTTGCTCAGTAAAATCTTTAACTTGATCTTGTTCACGGAGTGCAGTAAGCTCACAGTCTTTTACACACATTAATGCTTCTATTATATTTTCTTTAAGCTTGCATTTTCGGTCATCAAGCACGTTGTTACTCATGCTGAAAACTTATTCACAAGCTACTGAAGACACTGGAATTGTTAATAAATCTTTTGCCATTATTGATAATATTGGAAAAATCAGTGATTGTTGCCTCCACCAATCTAAAATATCAAACATATTTAAGTTAAAATGTTGAGTAAATAATAATGATTGATGATTCGTTGCATTAAAAGTAATTAATTCTTGTCTAGATAGTATAGGATTATAATTATATGATGATGATGTTGGAATATCTTCGTCAAATCATGGATCTTGTAAAAATGCCCAAGAATCTAAAGATGGTCCAACATTTGATTCTGTTATTGTGGACATTGATGGAGGAGAATGTTCTATTCTTAAACCATATTTTTGTGTGTATAAATCAAACATTTGATTTAATTGTTCTTCTATTGTACTAACATTTAATCCTAAATCTACACCTAAACTCATTTGTACTTCCCTAATTAATTTACTAGCATATCTTATTTTACACCTAGGATTTAAGCATGCACTCAAAAAATATAATGTAGGGATTTCATTCCGATATTTTAAAAAATTTTCTTTGATGTTATTTAGTATTGGTCGAAAAAATGGATATACATCATATTTATTAAAGCCTCGTGAAATATCATATAAATGATGCAACACAAAGACAGATGTAGAATAATAAATTCTTGATAATTTAACCGTTGCATCATAAAAAGGTTTTAAAAATTCAACAAAATATTTTACAATTTTAAAATCATTCTCAGTTAATTATTTTTTATAATCATCATAATGATGATAATTATACAAAGACATTATTGGAATTTCATATGGTAATACACTTTCTAACATTAAATATAATGAATTCCACCTATGTTGAATTTTTTATGCGGCATTTCAAAAGTATCACATGTTTTATCAAAATTGTTGTTGCCGCTTTCCTGAACTAGTTATAAAACTTAAAGCATCCCTAATAAGTTCAATATAAATTTTAATTTCTTTTACACCTAATTGTATAATAATATTAATTATGTGACACATACATCTTTGGTGAAATAATTTAAAACCATTTGGTGGACTTATTTTAGTTTTAAACATTGGTATTGTTGTAGTATTATTAGCTGCATTATCAAAAGTTATACTACCTATTTTATTTCTAATTCCATATAAATCAAAAATTTCCATAATGTTTGCAAAAATTGTTTCAGCAATATGTGGATGTTGAATTTTTCTAAATCCTATTAATCTTTTTTGTTAAATCCAATTTTGATCAATATAATGTGCAGTTACAGTTATGTACCTATCATTAGTTCTACTCAACCAAATATCTGAAGTGCATGCTATACATATCATTATTATACTCATAACATTAATAAGTTCTAATCTAAGCTTATTAATGAAATCATAATATCTAACCTAATAGTATTTTTAGATACACGTATATATTGTGGACAATATGCTTTACTGATATAATTATCAAAACGTTTATTTCCTCCAAAATTTATTAGTAAATCTTCTGAACAAATAAATATAGCATGCAAGTTCTTAGCCCTTTTAGAATCATAAGTCTATGAATTAACACTACCCTTAGGAGTAAAAGAAAGTTGGGTTTGAATTGTTTTATCCTTATTCCTATTTTCACATGTATTAATATGCCTAGTTAAATGACCTATACCGCTAGATGTTTTGCAAGTGAAGTCGGCGTTATAGAGGTTGTAGAAGGCTCGTTGCTCTTCTGTGCTGTCCGTCGTAGCTTTTATCATGATTGTGTACTTTGACCAGATCGAAGCTCTCTTTCGAGACTTCCTCGAGGGCACAGTTGAAGTTGAAATTCTAGTAGTCTCCATTGACGGTGTTACTTCAACTTCAAGAAAGTTTTGTTGAGGATATTCGTAGCCTCTAGAACTTTAGCCTTAGTAGTGCGCCATTGTTTGTGACTTGAGTGAGACAATTTGAGAAACTGAGAATTGAAATTGGAGTTTGAAGAATTTGGAGTGAAGGAGATGAGGAGTGAGTTGAGTGAAAAATAAAATCCAACTCCCTTAATTTATAGAGAAAAGTTGGTTGAGCCGTTGAGGCGGAAACCAACCGTTTCACCCGGTAGCTGGTTGCCCATTGGGTGGAAGCGGGCCACTCGTTGCGTGGAATTGGGCTGCTAGTTGGGCGGAAGTGGGTCGCCCGTTGCGTGGAAGTGGGCCGACCGTTGCTGCGTCGGCATGTTGCACCATGCAAGCCGTGACCTAGCAACCGACCCAGGCACAGACCGCACGGTTCCCCATCAGCCCATCTCGCCTAAGCGCACAGGCGACCGTTCACCCCGGCTGCCGATCCAATGACCCGATAGCCCATCCTTTTGCCAGCCACACAACTCGTTCTGCCCCCTCTCGTGCACCTACACACGCTATTGTTCACCCCGGTTGCTGGCCCAATGACTCGATGGTCAGCCCCCCCCCCACACCGGCCACATGACCCGTTCTGCCTCCTCTCGCGCACATGACCGTTCACCCCATCGGCTGCACAACCCAACGGCTGGCCTAGTGACCCGGCGGCCCATCATCCTGCCGGTGACACGACCCGTTCAGCCCCCTCCCGGCGACCGTTCACCCCAGCTGCTAGCCCAATGACCCGACGACCAATCCCCCCATCGGCCACACAACTTGTTCTGCCTCCTCCCGCGCACACAACCATTTACCCCGCTGGTCGCACAACTTGGCGGCCGACCTAGTGACCCAGTAGCCTATCCCCCCCCCCCCCACACAACCCGACGGCCTATCTTGTGCTGAGCCGGGCCATGCTTATTTCATGTTAGAATTCGTATCGTGACAGCACAGCATGAATGACTTGAGGGTCTGGCCCAGGCACAAACAATTTTGGTGTCGTACCTGGCCGAACATGGCCCATTGACAAGTCTACCCGAAACCAGAAAAAGTTTAGTCGAAACTATAATGTTTTTCAAATGAAATGAGATCCATAATTTTCTTTTTTCTAGAAAATTGAAGTCCTAGCTTAGTGGTTAAGGAGCAATTTAGGGTCTACCCCCATTCTTCTCACGAGGGTCCAAAAAAAGAAGAAAGTATCATTTATTATCTATGTAGTATTTTTATTTTTTTATACAAAAGAGATACCTGACAAATTGATAGGTACGTCATTACCGTACAGTGATAGATGTAACTATAAATTATATTTGGTACAGTGTTACCTAAGAATTAATGATAATACAGAGCCTTTTCTCCTTTTGTATCCATATCAATCATTTTATCTTTATCTAAATTATATAATTAATTAATTATAAATATTTCTTTCTAGTTTTTTTCCTATTTCTTTTAATTTTATCTGAATTAATTAATTCAGCTAAAATTCTCTTATCTGTATCCCAAGGTGTTTTTTCTCACTTTATCTTTCAACTATTGTATAATCATTTATTAACTAATCCTACTTACTCATGATAGGAAAAAGTATTTTTTGGACGGACGATTTTAAAATGAGTGAAGAAAAAAATATATTAAAAACTAAGAATATCATGGTAAAAATAAAAGTAATTTTAAAAATTATATATATATATATATATTTCTTGTCTAATCGTCTACTGCACTATATCATGCATGCTATGTATATACCTGAACTAATATTTCAAGGATTATACTCTGTTATCATATAAAACTTCTAATTCATTTATTGTCAGACTTACCGTATAAATTTCTGTTAATTTAAATGATACTCTTTTATTAATTATATCATACTTCCGATCCATTGTGTTTCTGTATTTTATCCTTGCCTCTTTAATTTCGTGAACGTACTATTTAATTTATTTCAATTGGTAACTATGCATCTTATTTTTCGACGAAAATTGAATCAAATGAAAATCGATCAATTATTAAAAATATGTGCTTTGAATTTGTATATATATACACACACGCTGTGGTAAAAAGGAAAGCAGCGAGCAACTCCGTTGAAACTTCTTGGACCATGGGATTCAAGGAAGAAACCACTGCAGCAGATCCCCTGCCCAACAGAAGCAGCAAGGAAGGTAAGGAGAAGAACGAGACGAAGAAGAAGAAGAATAGGAGGAGTGGGAGGAGGTGGAAGGTATGTGCCATGTCTTGCTTTCAAGTCTCGTGCTTTGGGACTACCACACCTCACGGTGAAGAAGCTGTGGCGCCTGTCGCCGCCGAAGGAGGAGGTGGAAACGAGGATGCTGCTGGCAACGGATCCAAGGCCGAACATTCCGGCCGGTTTTGGATGCGTAAAGCGAGGCGGACCGTGCCGGTGGATTCCACTCTGCCCGATGATGTTAGGGTCGAGATGGACGAAAGGAGGAAGCCGCAGGTGGAGACGGAGAGAGGGTGCGAAGTCAACCTCCCCGTACAGGCCCCGGTCGCCGCCGTCGACGACGCCGGAGAACCGAAGCCAAGTCCGTTCCTGAGACTTTTCGCGAAGGTTAGTCTGGCTAAAGCTTCCAGAGGTTTCGATTTCTCTCCACCCACCCCAATTTTAACTGTTCCGTTGATTATTCCCGATCAATCCTTCGCTGCAACAAACCAGATCAACGGCCATTCTCCTGTGTCGATGGTATTTTAATTGCTCTTTATGGAAAAATTAAATAAGAAAATGTCATATACGGAAAAATATGTAGCTTCATATTTCATATGTTGAAAAATAAGCAAATGTCATCATAATATACCAAATATGACGAACTTCGCCAAACGACAGTTCCGCAGGAAGAAGACGGGAGAAACCGGGCTGCCCGACCGGCGACCACCGGAGGTTGTGATCAGCGCTGGGCCCAACGAATCGAACGCCGACGTTAGACCGGTGAGGACCATCTCGTTGCCCTACCCGGGAGCGAGCCGGATGAGCGCCGACCACCGTCCCGGTTCACAGTGGACTAGTGATCCCGCCGCCGCCGCCGCCGCCACCACCAGCAGCAGCAGCAGCATGGCTACTGTCTGCCCCATTTTCTCTCCAACTTACCGGAAGCCAGTGAAGCCGACGAAGAAGTCGAGAAAGACTTCGACGGAGAAGGAAGAACCGGAAGGCGTCGGGACGCCGTCGGCCTCCAAGGACGCGGGGCTCATCATCCTAATGTTGCTACTGCTGTCCCTAATTGTGGGTGGTCGGGCGGTCGCTATTGTTTGCACCTGCACCTGCTTCTACCTGATGCCGTCGTTCCGAAGCCTCCGGGCAAGAAGAAGGCCGCCGATAAGGATGACGAGTCGTCGGAGTCCAAGAAAAGGTCGTGGTGCTTGAGAGGCACCGCAAGAAATTAACCGGCCAACCGGTCCGGCTTGTAGTCCACGTCGGGCCGGGGACGTCCGCGGGCAACTAATCAGTCGGCTTTGTCTCCGTCAACGCGCATCACGTGGTGTAGTGATTTTTTATATTTTCCTCAATTTGTTGATAATATTGGATCAATTCTTCGTGGTTTCAACCTCAATCTTCATTCGTCGAGATGTTTACAATACACGGGCATCGATGACATCGTATAACTTTGTTTACGTTCGAAAGCATGGAATTTTCGTTTATCGTTACATTATAAAAAAAAAAGGAGAAATAAAGATTTAAATTCAGACGGTACAGTTGATATTTTACTATTTTATAAGTTGCATTAATTAATATAAGCCCTCGATTATAACATTTAATCATTCCTGGCTTGTTTTGTAATTAGACGAAGACATGAGGGGTAATTTAAAATTACTTTTAATGTTATTATTATTATATAAATTTTAACATTATCAACTTAATTTATATGTATTTTACCTTTAATGTTATTTAACTTTCAAAGTTAAAATAAAGTCAACAAGAAAGAAAGTCGATCTTGTTTTGTTCTGACAAAAATATAATCAATATATTAAAAAATGTTACATGATATTTTCTGCACTCCTGCGCTAAGAGCCGAGTGTAAATGATAATTCCATAATTGACTTTTTAGGTTCGACTTTCTTTGTGGCCAAGCTTGTGCCTTGGGTAACACGAATTCAAAGTTAGAAATAGATCACTCAACTACCAAGTAAATATATATTACATTGATGGATCATTCACTGTAGATATTACAGTAGCACTATTGGTGGACCACCAGATCATGTTGATGGGTATGTTTATTATATTCATTAAAGAATTTTATTTCCACAAATGATACTGATAAAACATCTTTTTGTATTTATCACAGGTTTACTCCTCTCATGAGATGGGACCTACGGTCTAGTACATTCAAATTGGTGGACACTGCTTTCACTTCAACAGAATAGTACGCACTAGTGAAATCAACTTTTGATGAATTGTTGAAGAGAATTAGTGCATTAAATATGCAGTGTACACAAGATGTTCAAAGTGGAAATAAGGTCACTACAGTTGATTTACCAACTGGTTTTGTGATGAATGATCCATTTACATCAAGAAAAACCAAAGGAAGACCTGCCCATTCGCAATGGCTAAAAGCTTCAATTAAAGAAATTAACACCCATAAGAAGAGAAAGATGTGTCATAGGTGTGGGCAAGTAGGTCATTACATAACTACTTGCCCCAATGCAGGTAGTCGTCAATAAAATAGGGAAGATGATGCTCAAAGAGGAGTATCACACAAGCATGCTTACATTACATGTAACTATTTTACTCAAATAAACTGATGTAATATATTGAAATAATGAAATTCATTTAGGTTGTGAAGATTGTTTCTCTAATTAATTATCCTTATTGTTTTGATGAAGAATTTAATGTTAACGTTCTAAAACAAAACTTATTGTTATCATTTAAGTATGTGTACTACACACAGATTGATATAAAGCTTCAAGAGTAACACAGATTGACATATACCCCTTCGAATATTAAGTTAAATAATTAAAACGCCGATCTTTTAGTTCAATCGTCCGGCTGTTTACCATAAAATGCCGCTTCTCTCATGACGTGTGAACTTAAAATTAAAAAGACACGTGTCACTGTTAAAATGCCGATCTTTTAATACAAATGTCTGGCTATTTACCATAAAACGTCGCTTCTCTCATCACGTGTGAACTTAAAATTTCACATGACATGTACACTATACCCCTTCGAATATTAAGTTAAATAATTAAAACGCTGGTTTTTTAATTCAATCGTCCGACCGTTTACCATAAAACGCCGCTTCTCTCATGACGTGTGAACTTAAAATTAAAAAGACACGTGTGACTGTTAAAGCGCCGATCTTTTAATACAAATGTTAGGCTGTTTACCATAAAACGCCGCTTCTCTCATCACGTGTGAACTTAAAATTTCACGTGACAAGTATACTATACCCTTTCGAATATTAAGTTAAATAATTAAAACGCCGATCTTTTAATTCAATCATCCTATCGTTTACCATAAAACGTCGCTTCTCTCATGACGTGTGAACTTAAAATTAAAAAGACACGTGTGACTGTTAAAATGCCGGTCTTTTAATACAAACGTCCGACTGTTTACCATAAAACGCTGCTTCTCTCATCACGTGTAAACTTAAAATTTCACATGACATGTACACTATACCCCTTCGAATATTAAGTTAAATAATTAAAACGTCGGTCTTTTGATTTAATCGTCCGGCCGTTTACCATAAAACGTCGCTTCTCTCATCACGTGTGAACTTAAAATTAAAAAGACACGTGTGACTATTAAAACGTCGATCTTTTAATTCAATCGTCCAGTCGTTTACTAAAAAACGCCGCTTCTCTCATGACGTGTGAACTTAAAATTAAAAAGACACGTGTGACTGTTAAAACACCGGTCTTTTAATACAAACGTCTGATTGTTTACCATAAAACGCCGCTTCTCTCATCACGTGTGAACTTAAAATTTCACGTGACATGTACACTATACCCCTTCGAATATTATAATTAAAACGTTGGTCTTTTAATTCAATCGTCCGGTCGTTTACCCTAAAACACTGCTTCTCTCATCACGTGTGAACTTAAAATTTCATGTGACATTCTACGGTCTTATTTCACGAACTATATGCATATGTGGTAGTTATTTAACTAACTATATCCATTCACATTACTTGTCCAAACTGTTACAAATATTAAACATATTTAATCTAATAAGTTAAACATTTAAAATACTTAATCGAACAATCGAGTGCTAATTAAGTGAACATTAAGTTAAATAATTAATCCCTTATACAAACCACTCAAGAGATTCGGCGTTTCAGGGTAAATGGCTGGACGATTGAATTAAAAGACCGACATTTTAATTATAATATTTGAAGGGGTATAGTGTACATGTCACGTGAAATTTTAAGTTCACACGTAATGAGAGAAGCGGCGTTTTAGAGTAAACGACCAGACGATTGAATTAAAAAATCGACGTTTTAATTATTTAACTTAATATTCGAAGGGGTATAGTGTACATGTCACGTGAAATTTTAAGTTCACACGTGATGAGAGAAGCAGCATTTTATGGTAAACATCCGGATGTTTGTATTAAAAGACCGGCGTTTTAACATTCACACGTGAAATTTTAATTTCACACGTGATGAGAGAAGCGATGTTTTATGATAAACGACCGGACGATTGAATTAAAAGACCGGCGTTTTAACATTCACAAGTCAGTCTCGATGGCAGGGATATTAAAACGTCGGTCTTTTAATACAAACGTCCAACCGTTTACCATAAAACGCCACTTCTCTCATCACGTCAAGTACACGTCAGAACTTCTACTAGGGAGTCAACGTATTATTCAATAGCGAATATCTTTATGGTAAGATCTGACTATAAAAATCTGACACTTTAACCCTCAATCCCTAAGCATATATAAGGCTTAAATTCATAATGCCATGTGCCCTAATCTCCCCGACAATTGCATGGTGCATTACTTGGAGAAGAAGGTTCAGCTTCAGTAACGTAGCAATGGCACGTGGGAAGAAGACCATTCCAATTCCACCGCTACTCCTGCGTACATGGCAGGTCAAAATCGACAAGGTTGAGCAAGAGATACAGCTGTTGAAGTCAAGGTATGACTTCTCTACCGAGGTTTTTGAAACTATTGTTGAGGAGCAGAAAAACGTAGAAACACAAAACTGGCGACTACGATTACGGTCGCTGGGTGAAAAAGTACATAACATCAAGTGTGCTGAGCGATATGTCTTACAATCATTTGCTGATTCAATGACACCGCTCAGTACAGTTCAAATAGGGCAGTCTTCAAGACCGACTGAAAGAAGACATAAGAAGCCCGCTCCAAAGCCAAAGAAGAGTAAACTCATCTATCCACAGCCGTCCACTTCACAACGGTTCACCCTTCAAACTAGGGTTCAAGAGTTTGAAGATTGGTTTACAGCAACCACTGCACAGAAATAAGTTAAAGTAGTCAGTACAGATAGCTGGAGCAGTAAGTCTAAGTCTCCTAGCAGTGAAGATGAAAATGACAGTCTGCCATCTTTTGAATTTAGTTGTTTTCAAAGGGTGCGCCGTAATATGGAGAAAAGAGAAGTGACTATTGCAAAGTCATCTCTGTTTGTAGTTGATGCAATTCCATCAGTAATGACAAGTATTGCTCTGTAGGACTTATGTGTCAAGAGAGCTTTTAAAGGCACATCATCATTCAATTTGATAAATAAAATGAATGATGTTACACAGTTTGCTTTGAAATATACAAGGCACGACAGATTTCAATGTTTTGCTAAAATGCAAGAATATATGGATAG